>RJWJ010019212.1:0-30596 GCA_004363605.1 Indri indri | reverse complement strand
TTTGCCTGACTCTTGCCTGAAAGCAAGCCTGCCAAGTACAAGTGTTCAGTTTGTGCACTGCACAAGAGCATCGCATCTCAGGGCACAGTTCACATTGTAGACGTAGAGCAGTGTACATGAATGTGCACTGTCCTTCCTAGTCCTGAATCAGTAGGGGAGATCCCTCTTACAAAAACCCACACAGGCACTCAGGCCCATGTGGGAGAAAACAAGCTCACTGACTCACACATGTGCAAGGCCTCCTACCCCATCCCAGCCGCGCTCCAGACTTCTGAGGTGGCTCCTCCTGCTGGCCTGACACTCTCAGAGATGGGATTCCCAGCCCATCCACTCTGAAGTGGGGGTGCCTGCCAATTAGTATTGACCTGACATTCAGAATTGGCGGGGGGATGATGTGTATGGGTGACAGTTGTGGGTCCCAGTGCACAGGTGGGCAGGGCTTAGGGACTTTCCCTGGGCAGAGCTAGACAGAGCTAGGAAGTTGTTCCTGAAGTGGCGATTTCATCTAATTCCCGAGAGGATGCATATGTTCTAGCTGCAGATTTCAAATGTTTATGGAAGTTGATGCTTTAGACTGTATTGATCATACTTTTAAGACAATGGAAGAGAAAGCCACAGAGTGGGAGAAGATATTTGTGAGGGACTCATAGCCAAAATATATAAAGAACTTTTATAAATCAATAAGAAAAAGGTAGACAATTCAATAGAAAAATGGACAAAGGCTCGATCAGGCAATTCATAACCAAATGGTCAATAAACATTTGAAAAGATACTCTCTACTTGCTTAATCATCAGGCAAATGCAAGTTAAAACCACAATGAGATACCACTGCATGACCACCAGAATGGTGAAGTGAGAAAAACAAAACAAAACAGGAGATACCAAGTATTGGCAAGGATGCAGAGCCAAAACTCTCACACACTGCTGGTGGGAGTATAAATTGGTACAGCCACTTTGGAAAACTGGCCACATCTACTAAAACTTAACATATACCCACCCTATAACTCAGCAATTCCACTCCTACATATTTGACTCGACAGAAATGTGTACACATGTTGACCAAAAGATACTTTCAAGAACGTTCATAGCCACAGCAATCATAACATTCCCAAATCCGAAGTACCCCCAATGCCCATCAATAGGAGAGGGGATAAATAAGTTGTGATGTGTTCACACAACAGAATATTATACAGAGACAAGAATGGACAAACCATAACTACACACAACAACATGGATGAATTTCAGAATGTTGAGCAAGAGAAACTGGACCTAAGAGAATATTTACTGTGTGATTCCATTTATGTGTTAGCAATCATAAAATGGTCCCCCTCAGCTGGGAAGTGACAGGAGGGGAGAGGGCAGGACGAGCACGTCAGGGGCTGTGCTGTGTCTGATTCTGAAGCTGGGTGCTGTTGCACTGATGTGTTTAGTTTGTGTACACCCATCGAACGGCACATTTACGATGTGCACTTTAATGTAGTGTGCTGGTCTTCAATCAAAAGTCAGAAAAAAAATTTAAACATTTGTGGAGCTATCATTTGGATGAATTTAAGCTGTGTGCCACTGGTTAAACTCTCTCCTTCCCCTTCCTCTATCCTGGGCCTCATCTGGCTACTCATGTGCCCCCCAGGCTGGCCTGCTGCTGGTTTTCCAGGTCATGCAATTATACTCTATTATATGTATAAAAAAAGGATTTTTTGTTAGAGAAAGAAATGCTTAATTTTTTTCCCCCATGGAGATACTAGGTAGGCTAGTGCAGCCCTTGTCTGGAAGCCCTGTTTCCCCTGATGTTTTAGCGGCTGGGATTCAGTGCAGCTGTTAGTAAAGAAAAATTCAAAGTAACAATGCCTTAAACCAGGCTCAAACTTGGCATGCATCAGGGTCACTTGGAGGGCTGATTAAAACAAAAATGGCTGGGCCTCACTTCCAGGGAAACCACACTTTAGAAATGACTACCGTATATCTACCAAGTTTTATTTTCTTCTGTAAAAAGCCCACAGGTTGTCTCAAGGCTGGTGTGGCAGTGACTTGTCAGGGACCCAGGATCCTTCAAGCTTTTCCCTAAGGTGTGGCCATCACCTCATGGTCCAAAATGGCTGCTTGACCTCCAGCCACTAGGGGTTAATTCCAGCAGACAGGAAGGAAGAAAAGGCAAGAGAAAAGCATAAGTATATGGTGCCTTAAATTTTCCAGAAATTATGTTTTCCAGAAATTACAAATACTATTTCCACTTGCAATTCATTGATGAGAACTTAGTCCTATGTACACAGTTAATTGTAAGGGACGCTGGGGAATGTGATATTTTATTCTGGATGGCCAGTGTCAGCTAAGTCTGGGGTTATCTGTACAATGAAATGGTGAAGAACAGATATTGGGGACAACCAGGAGGGACCAGAGAACTCACCTGTCCCATCCCATCTGCCCAGGGGTAGGGAGCCAGGCCTGTGTTATGGGCCCAGGTCCAGTGAGTTAAGTTTAGGTGACAAGTCACTTTACCTCTTTGTGTCTCATTTTCTTGTCTGTGAAATGGGGACTCATGCCTGTCTTCATCCACTAAACACCTACTGAGTCTCTTCCCTGGCCTGGCACTGTGGCGGGAGCTCAGGATGGAGAGGGATAAGACAAGGGCACTGTCTGGGGGTGCCCACAGTTTATGGGGCAGATGAACAAATGCCTCAGTCCTTCTGAGGCAGGGTGTTGAGGCCTGTGCTGCCAGGAACACAGGGAAGGGCCCTGATTCAGCTAGGGATCGGGGGGGGGGGCGGGAAGTGACCTCTACAAATAGCAATCCCTGCCTACCTTAGTGTTGCTGTAAGAATTAAATTTTAAAAATGGCTGTGAGGCCGGGCATGGTGGCTCACCCCTGCAATCCCAGCACTTTGGGAGGCCAAGGTGAGAGGATCACTTGAGCCCAGGGGTTCAAGGCCAGCCTGGGCAACATAGAGAGACCCCATCTCTATAAAAAATAGAAAAATCAGTCAGGTGAGGTGGTGCGTGCCTATAGGCCCAGATCCTTGAGCCCAGAGGTTTAAAGCTGCAGTGAGCTGTGATCACACCACTATACTCAGCTTGAGTGACAGAGAACACCCCAGCCTGGGTGACAGAGCAAGACCCTGTCTCAAAAGCAAAACAAACGAACAAACAAAACAGTGAATGTGATTTACAAACAAGTCTTATAGAGAAGTTCATTGCCTTTCTCTCTGAGGCATAGACCCAAATTGGGGCAGGGGTGAGGGGTATAGTTCCCCACGCACTGAGCCGCACCCATGAGAGAGGAGATCTGGGGGAGAGGCTGGGCGGCTCTAAGTATTGATGGGAGCCATGGACTCTCTTCCCCAGAAAGGTGCGCTGTCCCACGAGTCTTGCCATGCAACCTTAAGGGCTTCACAGGCCCGTGAGGCCCACCGAGGAGCCCACTTAAGGACCCTTATTGTGGAGGAATCGCCTCGTCGGCGGGTGGCGGATGTAGGAGCTCTGGGCTCTGGGAGGGCAGCTTCATGCGGTTTCCCCAAATAGCCCCAACTCTGGAGTGGGGACTCCACGCAGGAAGACGCGTGTGGGCAGAGAAGACTCTGTGACTGTGCCACAGTTTCAAGGGACCCCAGAGCTGGGCTGAGGAGACAGAGAGAGTGGGGCGAAGGGGGTGGGAGAAAGTGGACAGAGGGGCGCGGGAAGATGGGAGCAGGGAGGGCCACGAATGCCGAGCCAAGAATGGGCAGGTCGGTGGCGTGGGGTTGGGAGGGAAAGCACGGAAACAGGCTGCAGCCAGTGTCCCCAGCTGGGGGCAGCACCCCCCTTCGTCCTGTAGGAGGTAAGGAGTTCTGGTGCCGGGGGGGTGTCCGGGAGAGGCCCCCAGAACCCAGTTTCCGACCTCGCTGGTCCTAGGCCTTGTTCTCGCTGGGAGGCGGCCCGAGGGCGGGAGTGGGTCATTTTCCTGTTTTCTCCTCTCTCTGCTGTCACCTTCCACCCCCCGCTCTGATGGATGGCACAGACTGAGTCACAACTAATGGCTTTCCACAGAGCCCTTGGGACTAATGAAGCCGCTAACGAGTGACTGAGTGAATGAGTCTCCGCTGCTTCATCCTGGGCCCCTCCCACCCCCGCCCCGCTGAGGCCGCGGGCTGCACAGCACCTGTGGACCCTGGGGACAGGGATAGGTTTGGCGGATGGGGCCTGTCACCCTGGCTGGGCGAGGAAGGCAGGGGTAGGGTGAAACGAGAGAAAGACAGCGAGAGAGAAGGAGGGAGCGTATGTAGAGAGGGAGTCGGTGAGAATTGCGGACAGAGATGGGGACAGGCAGGTGGCAGAGACGTGGGAGAGGAGAAGGGATATGTAGGGGGTGGGAGGTGAGGGTCGCCTTCTGTGCCAGGCATTGGAGCACAGAGATAGGAAGCCCTCAGCCTTGTCCCTGAGGGGACCACGGTTTGGTAGGGAAGGGAGATGTATCCAGATATATCCATGGTTTTGGTTGTCAAAATAAGCCTGTGAAATGTGCTTTATTATTCCCTCTTTATGGTGAGGATCAGAGAGGTCAGGCAACTTTCCCAAAGTCACACAGGTGAGAAATGCAAGTGGGATTCAAACTCAGAACAGCCTGACTTGAGAATTTGTACCTTTTCTACAGCCCCTGGGTTTCTAAGTATGTGGAAAGGAAAGACATGCTCAGAAACCACTAAGAGCAGGTTACTCTCGGTTCATCTGATTTTCTCTGTTGATGGAATTATTTGATTGGGGGTGGAGGTGCCAGGAGCTTCTTGTGTCTGGACTTCAGCAAGGCACTCAGCAAAATCTCTCCTGACATGCTATGGACACGACGGTGGTGTGTGGGCGAAACGGCTCAACGGCTGGGAGAATTTCTGATTGGATGAGGTCCTGGTTCTAGAGACCACCTTGGCTGAGCCCAGCAGGAGGTGGTGGCTGTGCACCACGGGGCTCTGTCCTTGGTCCTGCTCTGTTTAACTTTGTTTTTTCTTTTCCCTTCCTGGTATTTATTTATTTATTTATTTTTTTGAGACAGAGTCTCACTCTGTTGCCCGGGCTAGAGTGCCGTGGCGTCATCCTAGCTCACAGCAACCTCAAACTCCTGGGCTCAAGTGATCCTCCTTCCTCAGGCTCAGCCTTCCGAGTAGCTGGGACTACAGGCATGCGCCACCATGCCCGGCTAATTTTTTCTGTGTATTTTTAGTTGTCCAGCTAATTTCTTTCTATTTTTAGTAGAGACGGGGTCTCGCTCTTGCTCAGGCTGGTCTCGAACTCCTGAGCTCAAACAATCCGCCCATCTCGGCCTCCCAGAGTGCTAGGATTACAGGCGTGAACCACTGCGCCCGGCCTCCTGGTATTTATTTTTAATTACCCAAGTAATATATGTCTGCTGTAGAAAAATATATACTATGGATAAGCAAAAAGAAAGAAAGAAGCGTCTTAAATCTCACCAACACACTCGCTGAACAGTCTTTTTCAACTTGCTGTAACTTGGAACATTTTCATAATGAAATGTTGGGGCTAAAAATCCCATAACAAAAGGCAACCCACCGTTCACAGGTGTATCCTGCTAGTGCTTTTATTGCAACAATAGCAATAAAACGTAGCGTGTAACTGGGCACTTACAATGAGCGGTAACAGTCCCCAGCACCTGACAGCCATTATTTCCTTACATCCTCCTAGCCTTTTACACTTTACGGCCTACTTTTCATAGATGACAAAACCGAGGCTCGGAGATAAAACAACCTGCTCAGGTCACAGAGACCTGGTGAGACACTGAGGCAGGGTTTGAACCAGGTTTTGTTTGACTCTGGAGCTGGGCTCTGAGCTACCACGGGCGCCTCCTTCCAAAGGTGCCGCACTGGCACGGACCGGCCCCCGACCGCCTGCCCCTTCATCCCACCCTCTGCTGGGCTGTTCGTGCAGGATGATCGCAAATCTCCATGTTGCTTCTCTTCTGCTTGCACAGAAGCATCTGGGAACATCACCTGGGATGTGACCCATGAAAGGCACAAATCCCGGTGAACCCAGACACTCTCCTGTCTCTCAGTAGCCGCCCATGGGCATTTATCAGGTGTTTCTCATACAGGCAGAGTGCCTCGCCTAAGATGCCAGGAATTTATTTATCTTTAAATAACAAACAGCTTTTGAAAGCTTACTATTTTCCAGTCACTGTTCTAAGCATTTTAGAAATAACTTATTTTTTTTTTTTGAGACGGGGTCTCATTCTGTCACCCTGGCTAGAGTGCAGTGGTGTCATCATAGCTCACAACAACCTCAAACTCCTGGGCCCAAGTGAGCCTCTTGCCTCAGCCTCCCAAGTTGCTGGGACTACAGGTGCACACCACCACGCCGAGCTAATTTTTTAATTTTTTGTAGAGATGGGTCTCACTCTTGCTCAGGCTGGTCTCGAACTCCTGACTTTAAGCAATCCTCCCACCTCGGCCTCCCAGACTGCCAGGATTACAGGCGTGAGCCACTGCACCCAGCTGAAATAATTAAAAGTGATTTTTAAAAGTAACATAAAACAAAATTGACTCTTTTTGCAAGTATACAGTTCTGTGATTTTGAACGCGTTATAGAGTCCTGTAACCACCACTGTAATCAGGGTGTAATCACATCCCTCCCAAGGACTTCCTCGTGCTGAACCTGTAGTCACTCCTCTCACCCCTAATCTTTGGCAACCACTAATCTGTTCTCCATCACTGTAGTTTTATCTTTTTAAGAATGTCATGTAAATGAAATTATACTGTGTGTACCTTTTTGAGACAGGCTTTGTTTACTCCTAACGACTTTCAGATTAATCCAATTTGTTCTCGATTAATAGTGCATTCCTTTTTAGAAACTATTACTCAGAAAAGTTATCCCTAACTTTTGGAGACAGGATTTTTCCACTCCTAATGCCTTTGAGATGAGTCCAACTTGTTCTGTGTGTTAATAGTTCATTCCCTTCTATCGCTGAGTAGTAAATATTCCAACGTATGTACCAAACTTCGTTTATGCAGTCACCCATTGAAAGACACTAGGGCCGCTTCTGGTTTTGGGAAATGATGAATAGAGCTGTTATACACATTGTGTGCAGATTTTTGTGTGGACATACTCATCTCTCTAGGGTAAATACCCTGAGTGGGATTTCTGGGTCATACGTAAGGATATGTTTAACTTAGAAGAAAGTGCCAAAATGTTTTGCATTTTTGCTATCAATAGACAAGAGTTCCAGCTGCTCTGCATCCTTTCAGCCCTTCCGATTGTCAGTATTTCTAGTATTCCCCACTTGATTGTAGCATATATTTCTTTTTATATATCCCTGGGTTCAATTTGCTAATACTTTTTTGAGGATTTTTACATCTATGTTCATGAGAGAGATTGGTCTGTAGTTTTATTTCCTTACAATATCTTTGTTTAGTTTCGTCTCAGGATAATGTTGGCCTCATAAAATGAGTTAGGGAGTATTTGCTCTCGTTCTATTTTCTGGAAGAGATTGCGTAAAATCGGTGTTATTTCTTCTCTAGGTACCCGCTCCGCTGCACACTTCCTCTGACTGTGCCCTCGTTCAGGGCCAAGTGGAAGGAGGACAGAGAGAGACAAAAAGCAATTTCGCCCCACCCTCTTGGGACCACAACTCTTTTGATCGGAGACTCCCCTTCCTCAGTTTCGGGTATCCGTGGGCCCCTGCAGCCACTGATGCCACTGTCACCACTGCCCCCAACATGGAATTGTGTGGGCACTGCGGCATGAGAGAATGAAGACCAGAAAAATGAAGGCTGGGCATGGTGGCTCACACCTGTAATCCCAGCATTTTGGGAGGCTCAGGTGGGAGCATCGCTTAAGGCCAGGAGTTCAAGACCAGCCTGAGCAACACAGCAAGACCCAGTCTCTACAAAAAAAAAATTAGCTGGGTGTGCTGGTACACACCTATAGTCCCAGCTACTCAGGAGGCTGAGACAGGATGGTGACTTGAGCCCAGGAATTCGAGGTTACAGTGAACTATGATTACACTACTGCATTCCAGCCTGGGTGACCCTAACTCAAAAAAAAAAAATTTGGGACAATTAGTTTCACGTAAAAATTAGCAACATAAAGTATTAAGATCAAATCCCATACAAAACTATCATTAGAAAAAAGAATAAGGGGCAGGAACAGCCCTGCAGACAATGGAAACATGCATACACGACCAAGAAATCCAAACTGTAGTGCACTGTTTCAAATGAGCTAAAAGACAGACGACTTTGATAAATCAGAGTTAGAATGGGGTGACAGAATTCAAGAAAGATTAGAAATAAAAGAAAACAATTTAGAAATAAAGACTAACCTAGAAAGAACAAAGTAGTAAATAAATATAACAATTAATGCCCTAAGAGAAATAGAAGATGAAAAAATAAGAAATGAAGAAAGAGATAAAAAGCATTTGAGAGAAAGTGATGAATATTGTTTTTAAATTTTATTTATTTATTTTAGAGTCAGGGTCTTGCTCTGTTGCCTGGGCTGGAGTGCAGTGGTGTCATCACAGCTCACAGCAACCTCAAACTCCTGGGCTGAAGTGATCCTCCTTCCTCAGCCTCCTGAGTAGCTGGGACTAGAGGCGTGTGCCACTGCACCTGGACTTGTAACCTTACTTTTAAAAGATAGCCACCCTACAACATGCACTATCTGCAGCCTGGAGCCTTACATGAGAGAGAAACAAACATCTGTGATATTTAATCTACTGTTATTTGGTCTCTATTAAGGCAGCTGCACCAATATCTTATCTAATATGCTCACTTGTTGATTGATTGATTCAACAACCGTTCCCTAGGAGCCCACGACGTGCCGGCACCACAAGAGTACCAGGAGTCACAAAGGCACAAGTCCACGATGGTCTGGTGAACTAGGGAGCTGACTGTCTGGCACAGGTTATAACTGATTCTCCAAAATCTGCACCTCTTTCAGGACTTGGGTTTCTGCACCAGCAGCACACAGCTCTGTGACTGTTGGGCCCTGAGATGGTTCAGACTCTGACAGGAGGCTCCTCCCTAAGAACAGGAGCACTGAGTGGGGGGCTGTGCACAGAGCTCCTGGGGGCCGCAGCCCAGGGCCCCTCAAAGTATCTGATTCCAGGATTCACAACATACACCAACATTTTATCTTTATTGATTTTTAAAAACTCTTTATTAGAATTTTTATTAAAACAAGAATCTTTATTAGAAGTTATTAAAGTAATGTATATACCCTATAAAAATATGTAAAGTACTGGAGAAGCCCTTGTTTTGACATATGCTGGTCTGGGTCATTGACCAGTCTTTTGAAACAGTCAGATAAGGTGGACAATCATAAAACTAGGCACATACAGGCCATAGTCATTTTGTTTGGTCCTCAGACATGTAAATGCACACTCAGGTCCTGACCTTTCTTTGGTCTCCTGACTTGAGTTTCCCTTCGACCTTCTTGCTTAAATCATACCCACAATCCCACAATTCATCACATACTATTGCCAGTTTCTTTAAACTTAAAGACACTTGTGAAGCAATCTGCTGCAGAATCCTTTCAGAGTTTTAGGATTTTCCCTGAATATTTCATAGTTATCTTTTGCATCTAACTCAACCTTTCAGCAAATGTGTGTTTAGTCTTTCAAAAGCATTCAACTGAGTATTCAAGGGAACAATGCCTTATGCATGCATATTTCATCAGTTTGTGTAATATTTAATTGAATTCTGCAATTACAATGGTAAATACACCTGGCATAAACAAGCTAGGAACACACCCAACTGACTCTTGGGAAACAGGCAACTCAAGCCAGAGGCAGTTGAAGTACTTGCTTTTCTGGACCCTGGGTCAGCAAACTATGGCCTTGTGGGCCTGTTTTCATAGGTCTTGTGGGTTAAGAATGGCTTATAAAGTGGTTGAAGTTTTAAGTAACTGAAAAAAATTTTTAAGAAGAATAATATGACATGAAAATTATATGAAATTCAAACTGTTAATATCCATAAGGAAAGTTTTATTGAAGTACAGCCACACCCATTCATGTTTTTGTGTGTTCAGTGGCTGCTTTCAGGCTACAATGGCCAGGTCAAGTGGTTGCAACAGAGATTGCGTGGCCACAAAGCCTAAAATATTTATTATCTAGTCCTTTACAGGAGTTTGCTGACCCCTGTTCTAAAGAGAAGCCTGAGCCTGGAGCATGCACCGTGTCACAGGTATCTGTCACTGTGTTTCACAGAAGCTTCACATAAGGGAGTGGGTCTTCCAGAACTCCTACCATAAAAAGTGAAAATCAGCCAGGTGCGGTGACTCACACCTGTAATCCCAGCACTTTGGGAGGCTGAGCTGGGAGGATTGCTTGAGGCCAGGAGTTCAAGACCAGCCTGAGCAAGACCCTGTCTCTACAAAAAATTTTAAAATTAGCTGGGCGTGGTGGCATGTGCCTGTAGTCCCAGCTACTTAGGAGGCTGAGGCAGGAGGATTGCTTCAGCCCAGGAGTTTGAGGTTACTGTGAAATATGACGACGCCACTGCACTCTAGCCTGGGCAGCAGCTAGAGACCCTGTCTCAAAAAAAAGTGAAAATCCTTCTTCCCTGCCATCAGTGTCTCCCAACCCATCTCCAAGATGTAACCAGAATCCACCGTGTGACACAGTTTGTACAGCTCCCTTACAGAGCCTCCATGGTACTTTGCATATGATGACAAACTGTGAGAAATAGAGAACGCCCCTGCCTACTCGAATGTGGCTAATACCCCTCTGGAAAGACGTGGCTGTTTTTCAGTGTCAACTGGTTATTCTTTAATCTATGCAGAGCCAGAAAAAGAGCATTTTCAAGAAAGAGGACATTTACGCTCACGCCGAAATGAACATGCTTGCATTTTTCTATAAGTACTGTCACAGTAGCCAATGCTTTCCTGGGCTGTGGTCAGTAATAAAGGTAGGTAGTTTCACACGGACTGACTAATAAAGGAGGAGTGTGACAATCAGAAACAGACAGAGCCACAACCTAACTGCCCTAGACATCCACGGATTTTAGACTGTCTTCTCCAGCCGATTGTTTCAGCGTGATGAAAACTAGATGTCAGTACTGGACGGACATAACTGGGAATTGTTCTTGAGTTAAACACGCGTGGGACATTTGCCGCTGGGAGGACTGTGTATGCGCGTGTGCCACCATTACCTCTTGGATGAGTTATTTATTGCAGTGGGCTCCTAACTGGCCGCCCCGCCTCTGACCTTGCCCCGCTTCTGTTCTCAACACGACAGGCAGAGCGCTGTGCTGCTGCCTGGACGTAGCTCCCTTCTCCTCTCATCTCATTCTAAGCCACAGCCAGAGTCCTGACAGCAGCCTACGACACCCTGCGTGATGTGTCCCCTGCGGCCTCCCTGATCTTGCCTCCTCTGACTCCCGCCACTGTTCACTCCACTCCCACCTCGGGGCCCCTGCCTGGAGCACTCGTCCCAAAGTAGCCTCATGGTTTGCTTCCTCACTTCCCTCAACTGCCACGTTATAGACGAGCCCTTCCCTGACCACCCAACGTATAATAGGCCCCCCACCCCCCAACATTCTTGATGCCCTGACTTTCTCCTACATTACTTATCAGACACACTCCATGCTTACTTGTTTATTTTCTATTTCCTGCCACGTGAATGTGACCTCCACGAGGGCAGGGATTTTGCCTGTTTGTTCACTGCTCTGCCTTAGTGCCTAGATCACTGCCTGGCACACAGTAGGGGCTTAACAAGTGCACGTTGAATGAGGATTGAATGGCAATCTGCTGTCTGCAGGACCCTGGGAATGAGGCTCTGCCTGAGGGTGGGAGGCAGTGGACCAGAGCTGCCCAGAGCACCATGTATCAAAGACAGGCCTTGTGTGTGGGGAGTGGGTGTAGGTGGGCCTCACTGTACCCACTGTACCCTTAGAATTCTAAGCCTCTGGGATGAGTGGCATGTGCCACCCTATCTCAACGAGTGGCCCTTGAGCCCCCGGGGCAAGGGAAGTGGTGGGCCAGGGCCCAGGGCCATGGCCTCCTGAGGGGGTGGCCTTGCTAGGTGTACTGAGAATGAGGACCCCAGCACTTCTGTCCCCCTACCCTTCAGAGATAAGATGGAGGCAGGTCCTTGTCTCAAGTCTACAATAACAATCGTTTTTGAAGTTTCTCCCTTCATAGATGTCAGCCCTACCGCCCAGACATGTCTCATGGCAACTGAGTCATGCGTCGATAATTGTGGTGGGGTGGGGGCCGGGGGAAGCTGAGCCCATTGATCGAGGGCTGAGACATCCGCCCCACTAATCAACAAGTTAATACAGTCTTCCCTGAGGAGGCGGTGATTAATGAGCCAATCAGCTTGCCCTGTAACTGGGGAGTGGAATTGGAGGGCAGGGGCGTGATGGATAGGGAGGGTTTGTGAGGATGTACACGGCTGGCTCCCAGTCCACACCGAGGGACCACCTCAGGCCCATTTGCTTTGGCTCTAAAGGTAGATGGGGAAAGTGACTTCTTCAGAGATTGTAGGCTGAATCTGGGCCACCGCCTCTGCCCTCTAGCTTTTGCACTGTTTCTCCTCTCCTCCCATCTGTCCCCAGGCATGAGGGGGTTCCAGAGATATCAGCTTCCCTGTGGGCATCTCTCAGGCTCCTTCACCTCTCTCGGCTTGGGATCAGAGCTCTAGAAACCCACCATCAGCACCCTGGTTAGCGCCGTGGTCACAAGAGCAAACAGCCCCCACTCTCAGAAACCCTTGCCTCCGTTAGCTGGCAGGGTCCTCGTCTAGGCCTTGACCCCTGGGATCACAGATGTCCTCACCAGCCCCCCACTCTAGGGTGGGCACTGCCTTTTGTCTTTCCATGGAGGGGTGATATTCTTTTATTTCTGCTGTCTCCCCTCCACACTGGACATAGGCTTGACTGTCTCTTTGTACCTGTGTTCTGGGAACTCCTCAGACTGGGGATCCCAGGGACAGTGGAGTGCCTTCCCCCTCGGGCTGGGGCTCCCCAGTGGTACCGCTGTGCCCCTCACCTCAGGATCCCCAAGGATACGGCCAGGACTCTCCTCTGGGATGGGGGTTCTTGGAGTACAGGGCTGTGCCTTGCCCCTCAGGCGAGGGCTCCCTAAGAATGATTTTTCTCCTCCCTCCTAGGGTGGGGCCCATGTCCCCGTTTTCCTCTTCCACCTTCATGCCCAGCAGGCGCCCTGGCGTTTCTTGGGATGTGGAGGCCCATGGCACTGGCTGCTAAGGAGCCATTTCCGGAGAGTGCAGGTGATTGAACCCATAAAGAGGTGATTGACGGAGCCCTGGACTCTCTGTCTCAGGAGAGCTCTAAAAATAGCACCCACAGCCATCTGTCCTGGAGGCTGGAGGGGGTGGCTCAGGACCAGGGCCTGGACAAGATGGCTCCTCCTGCCCCCCTGGGCTGATGGGATTTCAGGCTGGGGAGAGGGAGCTGGAAAGGGCTTTATGGGGGGACCCCCCCCAACAGTCCTCTCTCTTCCTGGTGGGGGAGGTATGTCTGAGGGGGCTGGCAGTCTGGAGGCCCTTCCCCCACCCTGGCCTCTCAGCGATGGTGGTGGGTCCAAGACTCAGCCTCCTGTTCCCTGCCCCCAAGCCTGACTCCTGAGCTCCATGGTATTGCGGTGCTGAGCCTTCCTGCCCTCATGATTGAACGAGCCTCTTCCTGGGGTCCGCCCCATGCTCTTTTTCCTCTTTGAATCATGGGCGACCTTGGCTGCTCCATCACCTCTCAGAAATTCAGTTTCCTCATCCGGAAAATGGGGAACACTCAGCTCATTGCAGTTGTGCCTGAGATTGTGCACTACCAGTGCACAGTAGGTGCTTAATAAACATGAACCCTTTACTCCTTCCTTCAAAGGCTCTGGGGTGAGGGTCTTGGCCTCAGAGCCCAGTGGCACATGCTTGGGCAGCCTTGGCATCACTCAGCCCCAGAAGACACCAGTTCCCTGAATGACCCCAGGATGGGGGTGGGGCACTCTGCCTTGGGAGGGGGCTCTGTGCCAGGCCTGGCTGGACCGAGGACTGTGTGTGCCAGGCTCGATGCACCGGTGGCCGACTCAGCTACTTCAGGGGAGGGCACTGGCTTCTGCCTCCTCTTGACTCTAATGGACAGAGGACATGAATGTCCGGAGAGGCCCTACCCCAGGACACCATAAACTGAAGGCCAGGAGCCAAGGTCGTATGCACCCATCCCTGCCTCCAATAGAAAGACTTTCCCCCACAGATCCTGTCACTGCTCAGCCCTTCTCCCAGGTATTACCGAGCAGAGCTGAAAAGGATTGCCTTTTGGAAAGAGTGGCCACAGGTCCCACGTTTCCTCCCTCTGCCCCCCACTCCCACTCACGGACAGGCTGGAGAAATGGAATCCCAGCTCTGGTCCTAGAGGCTGCCCCAGGAGTCTAGCTACAAATGCTTCACTTCCTCAGGAGGCTAGAACACGGGGTTCAGGCTAGGCACCCCATCCAGTGGGACCCTGAATCTGAGCATGGCAGCTGCCCCCTCAGCTACTGCCAGACATCACGCACGCACTGGCTGGGTGTAAGCACGCACTGGCTGGGCGGGGGCGGAGGGAGGGAGGAGGAAGGGCCCTCCCCCTGCTGGCTCCCCCTCCCCCTGGGACTCTCCCTCCCTTTCCAGGCTGGGATATAAGACCGCAGGGAAAGCTCTGAGCAGACGAGGCCCCAGCCTGACCTGCAAGTCCAACCTTCGGGACCTCCCTCGCCTTCCACCGCCTTCCACCTTCTGTTCATCTTGCTTCGGGAGCTATTGCTGTGAGTGCCTGGGGCTCAGGAATGGTCTGGTACCGGGGAACCTAGGCTGTTTTGTGGGGAAACTGAGGCTGGGATGGTGGAAGCTGGAGCTGAGTGGCGGGAAGCTGGATTGGAAGGGAGCCAGCAGAGGTGAGAAGGAGAGGCTTGGGAGGCCGGTGGCCAGCATAGCCCTCTTCCTCCGTCTACCTCTGGGCAGCAGTTGGAGGAGGGGCAAGGGTGGGGAGGCAGGCAGTGCAGATGAGGAAACTGAGGCTACAGACAGCCCGGTGCCCGAGAAGGCACAGCAAGTTGGTGGCTGAGCCTTGGTCCCGACACCAGCCCCAGACCGGCTGCTGGAGCGTGGGCCCGACGGCAGCTGTAGCCTCCAGCCATCGAGAGTCAGAGTCGAGGCTCAGCATGATCTGCGCTCCAATGTCCGCTTCCCAGATGGTGACGGTGCGCAGGCCGCGGCCCGCCATGGCCACAGTGTTTCTAACCCTGCTTGCCTGCCTGGGGACGTTGGTGGACACCTATCCCATCAAACCCGAGGCTCCTGGAGAAGACGCTTCCCCGGAGGAGCTGAATCGCTACTACACGTCCCTGCGCCACTACCTCAACCTGGTGACCAGACAGCGGTGAGCGCATGCGCGGGGGTCGCGGACCAGGGTCTGCAGGGCTCACGCACTCCGTCCGGCTCCGCCCATGGGCGTGACCAGGCGTGACCACGCCCCCTTGTGACCCCGCCCCCAGGTATGGGAAACGCGACAGCCCGGACCCTGTCGTCTCCAAACTGCTCTTCCCCGACGGCGAGGACCGCCCCGTCAGGTCGCGGTAAAAGCGCCCGCCTCACCGCACCCTGCCTCCTGGAGCGCGGCCTGGTCCTGTCGTCCCACTGAAGTCCCACCCTGGCACCGTCACTCACGACTTCTCCCCGTCTCGCCTCCCCAGATCCTTTCCTTTCTCTCCTGCAGGTCGGAGGGCGCCGGCCTGTGGTGATGACCTCCAAGGCCTCCTGTGAGATATGCTAATTACAACGACCTCATTTGCATATTTGCTCCTGACCCCAGAACCTGGATTCCGCTTCCTGCCCGCTGCGTCGGGGCAGGGCTGGGTTGAGGCCCCCGCCCCCTGGGCTGGAGGGCTGTGGATGATCCTTCCCTGGTCCCAAAATAAAGAGCAAATTTCACGGAAACGGAGTGTGCCCTTGTGTTTCCTTTCCTTCTCCTTCGTGGCGGTGGCATCGGGTGGGAGTGGAGGGCGGAGGTGCGAAGGCTGAAGAAGACTCAAACTCAGACAAAAGGCGCCCGGGACAAGGCTGGCGAGCCCGGTGGGGCCTCCCTTTGCCCGGAGCTCGGAGAAGGCGCTACCGCCCAGCCTGGGGCTGGACAGCGCCCGGACAGGGGCCCTCTGTGTAAAGAACTCTAGCGGTGGGCTGGGTGGGAGTTCTTGAAAGAGGGGCAGGGAGGAGCAAGAAGAGTGGCTGGGGGATGGGGAGGTGGAAGGGAGCGTGCCAGACAGCCCAGGAGAGTAGTTGGGGGCCGCGCTGCCCTTCCCCACCCCGCAAAGCTGAAGATGGTTGTGGGGACGGGCCAGGCACCAACACCCCAGGGCGGTTCCCTCAGGAGCTGTATTACTAGTGCCCGGGACTGCAGTGGCTGGAGGTAGAGTGGGATCCAAGATGCGGCTGTGCAGGAAGAGCCCTGTGGGGGCGAGATAGGTGTGTGTGTGCTGGTGGGGGAGGCAGGCCATTCCTACTGTCCCCATTCCCAGAATAGAGGAGCAGTGGGAGTATGGAGGCTGCCCTTTCCTCCAGCAGTCACTCTCCCCCATCTTGCTGAATTCACACCCAGCGGGTGAGTCACTAAATGTGCCTTCCTAGTGAGACCAGAGAGGGTAAGAAGGGCAGGAAGGCTGGGTGGTGTCCCTGCTGAGGGCATGGGCCATGCAGGACTATTTGCAGTTAGGTGGCTCCAGGAGGAGAGAAGTTTCTGAAGCTGGTTCTGCCATAGCTTCAGGGGAGGCCCCTGCTTGGACACAACCTGCCCTAGGGGGCCAAGGGACTCTGACGCCCTCCTTACCCTCTGCTGCCCTCCAGCTGCCCTGGAGGTAGGGCTGGAAGGGCCCGGGCCTGTGTAGGTCAGGAACTCTGTGGATTCCAATGCTCTGTGCCTTCACCCTCCATTCTCCCTGCCTGCAGAGCCCCTTCCCTCTCTTTGGCCAGGAAACACCTTCAGGGTGGTGGTCACCTCCTCCCAGAAGCCTTCCCTGCTTTCCTGGGATGGAGTTAGTTTCTTTGGCTCCCTCTCCCCACTCATTCTCTAAGACCCACTTCCCATCACATTTTGCCTCCTTCCTTCTCTCCTGCACCAGGACAAGTGAGATGGGAGCACACAGCAATGCCTGCCCTTTGGTTCCTTGTGTGGCTGGGGAGCAGGAGGATGTGTCTGTGTGTTGGTGTCAGTCCAGTCCACCTCAAGCCTCATTTCCCCCAGAACTTTCTTGCCCTGCCCTGAGTTTATCTGCAGCCTGGATCTGAGCTCTCACACAGGTCTAGCCAACAGCAGGAGCCCACCTCAATGGCCGGGACCCCACAGTTGGTGCAGTGGCCTCAGAGACAAGACCCAGATTGGAGTCCTATCTCTGCCATTAATTGGCTGTGACTTTGAGCTAGTCATTTCATCTCGCAGTGTTTGTTTCTACACTGGTTAAACAGGGATACTGATACCTTAAATAAAAAGAATAGTTAACTGCTTTACGGCTGAGAGAGACTATGTAAGTTGCAAAAGGTCACGCAGCTAGTGAGTGGTAGAGCTGAGTCTATGGGCCGGGTCAGCCTGACATAGCCTGGCACATGTGTAACCCTTGTAAAACCAGAGTTCCACAGGGCTCAGGCTCCAAGTGGCATTGCATTCAAGAAAAAACAGCTCCATAACCGAAAGCAACGAAAAGGAATTCCACCTGGTACTCCCATTCCTCAAAGGACATCACATATCCAGCCCAAGGTCAACAGCAATATTCATTAAAATCCCCTTCCTTTCCTTCACTCTCCTCAATTCTTGCCCCCTCCAACTACCCCAAGGGGAAATTCCTCCCTTGCCATGCCCAGCCCCTTTGGTTTCTTTCCTCCCTGTCCCCCCACAACACTTAATTGTGTAGATTGATTTAGTCTCTATCTCAGCAAGAAGCCTTCCTCTTTAGGAAAATTTGGAGTGGCAATTATAGGATTTGCTTTTGCAGGCACTGAGGGCAAGAAGGGAGAAATACTGAATACTCTTATGCCTTTAGGAAGCCCAGGAGACAGAGGAGCCCCCAGGGTGGAGGGAAGTGGAGGCAGGCCCAGGCTCCAAATTAGTGGCCCAAACCCTCAACTGGGCCTGAGTTGGCTCTGAGGGGATGGGACAAGGGAAGGTGTGTGGGAGTATCATAGCTATCCTCAGCTCAAGGGACAGGTCCTGGCATCTAGGGGCAGCCGCCTCCCAAGCTAACCCCTGCTGCTGCCACCCAACTTGGGAATAAGATATTGGCCTAAGAATTGGGCCAGAGGTGGCCTGGAAACAGTGATAAAGTGTAGGACCTGGAACCATAAGGACCTGGGTTTAATCCTAACCCCTCCTGACTCACACGTGACCTTAGGCAACTTCAGCTACCTCACCGGGCCTCAGTTTCCTCATCTGATAAATGGGAAAAGTAATTTCTGCCTCTGTCACAAGATAGTAAGGGGTGCTCCTAATACGACCTGTGAGGCAGGTTCTAAATTCCAGGGTGAGGCCAGGCTCAGTGGCTCATGCCTGTGATCCCAGCACTTTGGGAGGCCAAGGTAGGAGGATCTCTTGAGGCCAGGAATTTGAGACTAGCCTGGGCAACATAGTGAGACCACATCTCTAAAAAAATATTTTAAAATTAGCCAGGTGTGGTGGCGGGTGCCTGTAGTCCCAGGTACTTGGGAGGCTGAGGCAGGAGGATCACTTGAGCCCAGGAGTTTGAGGCTACAGTGAGCTGTGATTGGGCCACTGCACTCCAGCCTGGGTGACAGAGCAAGACCCTGTCTCTGAAAAATAAATAAAATAAAATAAAATAAACAAGAAAGCCAGGGTGAGGGATGGCTGCTGACCACTCCTTCCCGTCTTCAGTGTCCTCACTTTCCAAAACAGCCATGCCCCAGCTCCTCACTCCGCTCTGCCCTCCTTGCAGAGCTCTCGCTTCCTCATCTCCTCCCACTCGGCCCCCAAGTGGCTGCCTGGTATGAGGCCCAGGACAGATGTGCCACAAATGACTGCCGATTGCCAATTAACTGAAAGCAGCAGGGATTGGGATTAGACGGCTGGGGGGAAGGGGATGGGGGACATGGTGCTGGCCAGACTCCTGTCCTTGCGGTCGTGTGTGGGGACCCCCATTCACCTGCCTTAATTCACTCTGTGACCGCAGGCATTTCTGGGGTGTTCCTCTCCTGGTCTCAGTATTGGAGCACTCATCCCATCCCCAACACTGCCAAAGGCCATCTGGCCTCTCCCAGAGGGCATGGAGTTGGGCGGAGAGAGAGGGATCACTGTCATCTCCATTCAGTGCATCTGCAGGTGAGCAATCGATCCGTGTCTTCCCTAAGCAGGGATCCATGGCAGGCACCGTGGGGACACATGGACCATTCTGTTCTGGACATGGCCATGCAGTTTAGAAAGCAAATTCACTGCCACTTCCTCCTTGATTGTCACCACACCCCTGAGAGGACCCAGGAGGGGAATCTGTTGTTTGCAAAGGAGAAAAACGAAAGCTATAGGTTCGGGTGACATTTGTGGAGTACCTGCTATTTCCTAGGCACTGCCAAAGCTGGTTTATCTCTGCGACAGGACAGAGCTACAAATGGCCCAGGCACCTGAGTTAATCTCCAGATCCGCCATCTGTCTGGTGGGGCTGGGTCCTAGTGGGTAGTAGCCAGAACAGGTCCCCCAGGCTGTGGTCCCCAGGGATCCCAGACCCTGGGAACTAGGGCTGGAGCCTGGCGCCCCCTGGTGGAGTTCCACAGCCTCTACCGGCCAAACCAGATGCCGGCCTTGGCCCAGCCGTCAGTTCACCGCTTTTGTTTTGCAAAGTGGAAAATCTTGGCCCAGAAAAGAACCCAGGCTTGCTGAGACGGAACGACCTCCATACTCGCTTTGTGGAATGTCAGTTGTTGTCTGTGAAGCATTATTGTTCTTCTCGTTGCCAGAAATCAGAACAGAGAGGACAAGGCAGAACACAGATACTTACCGAGGCTTCCCTTATCCTCCCCATCTTGAGATGGGCGTGATGAGCCCATTTCACAGAGAGGAGCAGTGAAGCTGAGAGGCTAAAGGAATTACTTTCCCAGGCTCACACAGCCAGGCGATGGCAAAGCCAGGGTCGGGACCCAGGCCTGTCTGAGCACTAAGCCCACCACGACAATACTGTGACAGCCTCACCCCGGAAAAAAAAGTTCAGGTTTTGGAGTTAGACTTTGGAGTCAGATTTTCTTTCAAACCCACCTGTGCCTCCCACTGACTAGCTGTGTGGTCTGGGGCCAGTTATTTAACAACTCTGAGCAGATTTTCAGTTTCTGAATCAGTAAAATGGGTTGTCGTAGGGATTTAGTGAGGCGATTAAGTGGGAGCACTTTGAGCTTTGCAGAGGATGCTGGTTTTTATTACTCCCCTGGAGTGGGGGCTCCAGGAGGGAAGGGAAATGGCTACCAGAAATTGGCACCCCGCCCCCATTCCCCTGAATCCAGGCATTGATTCTCATTCCGCATCCTGAACACCCGCCAAATGGGTTTCTCTGTGCCTGGGACCCATGCCTTCCCACGTTGCCTAAGGACCCGAGGCCCCTTCCCTGTCCCCACCTTGCTCTAGTTGCAAACTGGAAAGGAAGGCCTGAGTTCCCACCCTTCCCCCCTGCAGCCTTGAGCTGCAGCCTCAGTCTGTGCCCGGAGCAAATCCGTTTGACAATTTGGGTTAGTCCTTGGGAGGTGGGAAGGGCTGTTCTGAGGCCTGTGACCAAAACTTTTCAGTCATCCTGAAGTCCCAGAATCCAGGCCTTCTAGAACCAAGCCTGTTCTGGCACCCAAAGGGAAGGGGCATCTGGGATGGGGACCCACAGGAGACTTAAGACTTTTATTGTGACCCAGTTTTATCCATTACGCTGCTAGTCTGGCACCCATAGTACCGCCCTGTCCCCCTCCCGTCCCTGGTCCCTGGCTCCTGTGCTGGCGTTGCAGGTGCCAGGGAGACAGTGGAAGGGGTGAGGGCTGGGGAGTGACACAGGCTGACAGGAGGCGGGGACTCCAGTGGGGGGCTGAGGACTATAAAGGGGCACAGCCGAGAGCAGGGGGACCCATCCGGCCCAAGGCAGGTGCCCACTTGGTCCAGCGCCCACGCTCTCCGGATCCAGGGTAAGTGGTCTCCGCCTGCCCTGGGCTCTGGAGGGCTCCGCGGGCTGAGGCCTAGGATGGAGGGAAGGAGTTGGCGCTTTGCAGGCCTGGGGGCCTTGGGAGGCCTAAGGTCCCGCTTGGGACCTGCTCTGCATCTAGACGAATCTGTCACACTGGGTGTCTGCTGACTGCGAGTGCATGTGCACTTGTGTGTGTGGCTGTGAGCTGGAATGTGTGACAGCGACCTTGTGATTGGGATCTCTGTGTGTCCCTGTCCCTGTCTGTGTAGGGTGACATGGGCAGCAGTGTTTTCTCTAGAACCTATACGGCATCTCTACCCCTGGGGGGAGGCCCAGACCCCCCAGGCCATGGATTTCTGTCCCTTGCTTCACCAGTTCTCTGTGCCCCCTGCCCTGTGGGTGAGCTGGAGTGCCCCTCCTTCCTGCCAGCCCCTTCCCTTGAGCCCCCACCCCACTTCTGCCTCCCGTCCCCAGGCCTCATGTTCCCCCTTCTCTGTGCACTTCTGTACCTTGCAAGGCCCTGACTGACCTGTGGTTGCTGCTGCTCACAAGAAGGGGCTGCCTGTGTCCTCCAGGGCAGGGTCTGGAGGTGGGGTGATCAGCTCCGAGTGGCCCTTTGCCCTGCCCCCTCGTCCCCAGGCTTGGAAGGAGGGGCAATGGGCTAAGGGGCAGGGGGGCCTGCAGACCGGGCTCTATTCCGCCTCCAGCTGCCGGCTCCCTGCTCCTCAGATGGCTGCCACACGCCGCTGCCTCTCCCTGCTGCTCCTGTCCACCTGTGTGGCTCTGTTGCTGCAGCCACTGCTGGGCGCCCAGGGAGCCCCGATGGAGCCAGTGTACCCAGGGGATGATGCCACACCAGAGCAGATGGCCCAGTATGTGGCTGATCTCCGCAGATACATCAACATGCTCACCAGGCCTAGGTGAGTGCGAGGGAGAGGGAAAGGGATCCTGGCCCCTGAGGCCCGTGGCCCACTTCACATTCCTGGCCACAGCCCCATCCCTGTCCCTGTCCCCAGCCCCTTTCATACTCGCTCTTGGGAAAATGGAGCATCTCTACAGACCAGTCCTGGGCCCAAGTGCCTCAGGCAGAATGGTCCCAAGGGGACCCCTATGAGGCAGGTGAGCTGGCACCTGGCACAGTGCTTGCCCCAACTATCTCTTCCCTCCCAGGTATGGGAAAAGAGACAAAGAAGATGTGCCGGACTCCTTGCGGTGGGACTCCCCCCACGCACCTGCCCCCAGGTGGGTCTGATTCCTGCCTTGTCTGCCCAGCTCCCTGGGGCTGAAATTCGGGGCAGAATCAGGGCCTGGAAGGGGTGGGGTTGGAGGACAGAGAACAGGGGCCCAGCACTGGCCTGAGGTCTCCCGAGGGCACAAGGCCTGGGTCCCCACTGCCACATTCTGTCCTGTCCTCACAGGGAACTCAGCCCGATGGACCTGTAATGCCACCTCCTGCCTCCCATGACTCCATGAGCAGTGCCAGCCCAGCTCGTCCCTCCACACCCTTGGCTCTGGCCAAAGCTTGCTCCCTGCTCCCACACAGGCTAAATAAAGCAAGTCAAAGTCATAGCCTCTCTCTGAGTCTCTGTGGGCCCCTGGTCGAGGCAGGAGCAGGCCAGACGCACTGGAGAGAAAGGGAGAGGGCAGGGAGGAAGGGAAGGGGCAAGGGGGCTGTTATAAATGATCCAGAATGTCTGTAAACTCATTAGTCACTCAGCTCATCCTCCCCACTTCACAGAGGGACAAGTGGCCCAGAGGGCACCAGGGACTCTCCCAAGGTCATTCAGCAAGTCAGCGAAGTGGCAGTCTTGGATTTGAATCTTTCCATTTTAGCACCTCTAGACCTTTCTGATCATGGGTCCGATGACAACCCTGCCCCGAAATGTACCCCTCCCCAATGCTGTCCTATAGCCTAGGTAGTAGGTGAAGTACTAATTTATATGAAACTATCCTGGGCATAGGGGCAGGGGCAACAGCCCAGCCTAGAGGAGTGACTCTGGTGCTCAGGTAGTCACTGGCTGCACTGGGTGTCCTCAGAGCTGCCCTCCAGCAGTCTGGAGAGAATGGGCTATCCTGAGAGGTAGTGAACTCCTGGGCACAGGAGGTATTCAAGCTGCTACAGGAGGGAGGAGGCCAGATCATCTGAGCAATCTGGCCACCTCCATAAGTCCTGTGTATGGACTGTACACTCCAGCTCTGGGAGTATGAGGACCCGGAACCTGCCCCCAGGAGGCCAGTCCTGAGAGTCCCAGTGGGCCCTCGGGCCTGTCTCACCCTAGCCCTTCTCGGGCACCCCAACTAGGTGGGGATGGGGTGGGGCATGTGTATAAAGGGGAGACATGAGAGAATTAGAACCTTTCTGGTTCTCCGAGTGGCTTCTCCTGCCTCCCCCACGTGAAGGGATGGGGCTGTGGCTTTGGTAATGGCAGTGGCACCACAATCATGTTTCCCCCAAGTCCAGGCTCCCTCTGGTGTGTGCGAACGACCTGGAACCAGGTTGAAACCAGACCCTAAAAAGCAAAGGGCTTCTAGAGTTCTAGAGGCTGCAGCTGCTTGGCTCAGGTTGACTCTTAAATCCAAGGGATGGATGCCTGGATGGGGAGCTGGTTCAGCAGGAGAACAGAGTTTGAGTTTGTGTGACAGAGTGTGATGTCCCGGCACTGTCTCTGGCAGCTAAGGGGATGATTCTGAATGGGGAGAAGTGTAGACACTTCCCAGGGGCAGGAATTAGGACCTAGCTCCAGACACATCTGGGTGTGAGAGCTGGATCATGGCAGGGGCCTCTGGCCCTGCCCAGGCCTCTCGGATGGCTGCGGGGACCCTCAGAGGAGAGTGCCACCCTCAAGCCCACTTTTTTCAGGGACAGGCCCTGGCTAGGTGTCTCCCCTTCCCCTGCTGTGCTCACCAACAGAGGGGCTGACAGAGCCCAGGAGGCAAAGGAGGCTCCCTGTAGTCTGCACACTGAAGGCAGACATGCCCCTCTGCGTGTCCCTGTGCCAACACTCACGGGAACACTGACAGGCTGGCATTCTGGGCTACTGGTCTGTGTAGAAACCTGGGCAGGGTGGGGTGTGTGTCTGACTGAAGCCCCTTCTTTGAGGTTGCAGAACCCGCTTCTCTCACCCCTGTTCTCCCTCCAGGTTAGACCCCCACCCTGGTAGGGGTGCATTCGGGTGAGGTGGGGGAAGGTGGGTGGGTCGCAGGGAGGACTCTGTAGCTGAGGTCTTTTTCTCCCACAGCAGGAACTCCTAGGTCCCCTGTCCTCCTTTAAGGACATGTACCTCCCTGCCAGGAGGCCCACAGAAGCCCACATAAGAAGCAATAGAGATTTTGTTTCTCTTTATTGTTTTCACTATAGGGTCAGGAGGAGTTGAGGCCCCTTTCACAATATAAAGGGGTTGGTGGGCGGCGAGACCCCCGGGTCAGGCGTCTGGAGGTAAAGGAGAAGGAAGTCCCTGGGGCGCTGGTTTCTCCCCAGCCTCCACCCCTGGGATCTTCCTCTCGCTCCCACCCCAGCTGCCCCCCGTTCTGAGGCCCCTGACTCGGTGCCAGCAGTGTCCAGGCTTTCCTACCTGGGGCCCCGGGAGGAGGTGGGTGGCAGGGGTTCCATGGCGCTCGGTGCCTGGCGTTTCGCAGTGGCCTGCGGTGGAGGATTCGTGGCGTTCGGTGGGGAGAAGTTCGTGGCGTTCGCGGTTTTCTTGTGGTTTTTAGATTTCTTCAAGCTGGGGAACACGTCTTTGCAGCTCGGGCCGCGATGCGCGCGGGGGTGCCCGGTGGCGTTCGTGTCCCCCCCTCCTCCCTTCCTCCCTCCCGGGCGCCCCCCGCGGGCCTACCTGCCGCTGAAGAGCTTCCCCACGTATTTCTGGATCCGGCCTAAGTTCTCCAGCCAACTGGCCGCCCTCGGCCTGCGGGGCTGGGGCGCTTGCAGCTCCACCCCCTGAGAGCCCACGGGCCACCGCAGCAGGGATGCAAGGAACACGAGGGCCAGTGCGCACGCGCAGCGCAGAGCGGGCGTCTGGAGGGGGTGGGGCAGACAGAGCCGCGGGCGGTCACGTGACACAGGGCCCAGGGTGCTTGCGACGGCCAGCTCCGGTCTTGAGGACGCTCAGCTAAGCCGACGAGCTGGGGTGCGGGGGCGCTCAGACCAAGAGGGGTGTCTGCCTCTGGGACATACACAGGTGCACAAGCGCCGTAAGGGACATCCTGCTGTACACCTGGACGTGCAGTGATGCACAACAGAGTACCGCGGTAAAAATGGACCGGGAGGCGCGACCTGAGATGGACACACGAGGACGGACGGTGTGGGAGGGCGTGGAGCCTTTGGTCCCTAACCTCGCTGACCTCTCCCACAAGCTTCTCACCCCCTCCCTCCTCCTCCCTGTTCCCCCAAACGCCAGACATGCTGTTCTTTGCCTGGAAGACTCTTCCTAGAGACATCCACGTGGCCAGCCCTGTCTCCTCCTTTAGGCATCGGCTCAAAATTTACCTAGATGGGTCCTACTCTGACACCCCTATTCAAAATGGCGACCCAAATCCAACATCACGCTCTATTTTTTCCCCATTGTATTTTCTAACTTAACGATGTGCTTTTATTTATTGTCTGAGTCCCTTCCCAGCGACACCCCCTTAAGTATAAGCACCATTAATTACTGCTGGGCTCTTTGCTTGTTTTGTCTATTGATGTATCACAAGCACCTAGAACAGAGCCTGACACTTAGTAGGTGCCTAATAATACATGCTAAATGAATGACTAACACAGTTGCATACAGGAATGCCAGCCCCGGGATTCACATACATATATGCGTGTACACACACACAAACACACACACACGCTCCTAACACACAGAGAATTTTGCACCTGCAGCGTGCAGGCACACAATGATTTACAGACTATGAAGCCCACAAACATCATATGCACTCCCAGAGCTCCTGAGCCCCTCAACCCTTTCTTAATAAGGAACTCCCTTTATCCTCACTGCCCCAAGTGGGACAGGAAGCCCTGGCAGCTGTCCTGGCAATCAGAATGACAGAGGAGGCTGCCCTGGCCTCACTCCTTCATGCCCTTAGTGGACCTGGGGAGGGGCTCTCAGTATTAACCCCCACCCCCAAGCTGGAGAACACAGCTAAAGAGGGCCCAGACTTAGCTAGCAGACATTACCATGGTGCAGGGCAGGTGCAGAGCAGCACAGCCAAGGGTCTCTGGCCAGGGCCTCCCAGGCGCTTTATATTCCTGCGGTCCGTGCCCTCTTTCCCTCTAAGGCTCCATCCCATATTGGCCTCCTTCTCCGGCCCCTGTGTTGTGACCTGGAAGTTGGGAACAGAGAGAAGGTGGGGGTGGAAGCACACGGGCTGCCAGCTTTCCTGACCAGAGCACAGTCCCTGCCAGCGGCCCAGAGGTGTGGGTGGTGGAGGCAGGGAGGTCTGGGGAGGAGGGTGACTTTTTGCTCCAAGTCTCCAGATCCTAGGGAGGAGCTGTCTGTGGGGTTGCGATGGGCCTGTGCTCGTCCCCCAGGCTGTTCTCCGGGTTGGGAAGGGCACTATGCTGAGAGACTAGATGCCCCTTCCCATGTGGCCGGATGCAAGGTGCCTCCTTTCCCTGCAGGGCTGCTGTGGGGCCCCAGCACCCCTACTCCTGGCCCCTAGGCCTGCTGTCACAGGGAGGGGGTGGAGTTGCAGTTTGTGCTTTCCGGTTTGCAGGCCCACTGCACATCCTGGAGGTTTTCTCAGCTTGCCTGGCTGTTGCGGAGCCCCCGATGAATGCCTTACTGAGCCCTCTGGAAGGTGGCGGGTCTTGGCTACTTGAATGATAAATTCAGGCCTTAGGCTGAGCTTCAGCTGTGTGGCCTGTCAGGTGCCCACTGCATGTTCAACATTGCAGCGTTTCTAGGGAAAGGCTGTGAATCATGAGCTGATTCTTCCTGCCCACCCTGCTCCCAGAAGGGGCACCAGAGGAAGAGCAGGGGCTTCTGGGTAGGAATCCTGACTTCACCACTTCCTGGCTGTGACATTGCTCAAGGGACATTATCTCCCCTGAGCCTCCACATCCTCATCTGTGAAATGGAGCTGATTACACATAGAGCATAGAGTTGTTGTGAAGATTGAGTCGGCTGTTGCAGCTCAGGCCCTGGACAGCTCTGGGCACATAATAGGATATTAACATGCGTGAGCCCCTCTATTCATGGACGAATCCTCTTCCCCGTCCCCACTTCTCCCTCTCGTGTCTCATCCTCTGGCCTCCTCTCCTTATTAAAACCCGCTGTCAGGGGAGGGGTGAGAAATGCAATGTCAATGTCCCTGAAGTTTATGCAAAGGCTCAGTGGCCAAGTGAGACCGGGACTGCATTTCTATGGAGACAAACATCTCCAGGGAAAGGAACAAGATTCCATGACAAAATTCCATAGTACAGGGTAGGAGGCCAACATCTGGGGCCAGTGTACCCTAAATACCAGCAAACAGGCTATTACTTATCTCCACTGGGCACAGCCCGGTGCTGAATCCCGCCCCTACCCCCACCATGACAAGAGTTCAAATGATGTGTCCCCTTGCAGCTTTGGCTGTGAGGATCCAGGCTGCCCTCGCAAACCTGAGAGCTCTGTCAGGCACAGGGGGCTCTTGGTCCCTTTTCCAGCCTCCCTGTCTCCTTGCAGGAACTGTCCAGTCCTGGGGGGATGCGCAGTGCTCAGCTACTCTCCCTCCTGGGCCAGAACAGGGGAAAATGGTGTTCAGCAAGCCAAGCAGACTGGGGGAGGAGGCTCAAGGGACTGGGGTTCAAGATTACTATTTTTTGAGTTGAGAGGGGGATGAAGGAGACAGGGCAGGTCACCTCCCAGCTGGGGCCAAAGTCATCTGGGGAAGGATCAGAGAGCCTCAGAGGAGGAGTGTGTGCTAAGTAAGCCTTTTTATTTTCTGTATTTCCGATGCTTTGGCTTCTGGGGCCTTGCTGACCCTGGAGAGACTGCCCCTCCCAGGGCTAGACAGTTCCTAGGGACGGTAACGGATTCACCTGCCAGCCTGCCTTTCCCAGAGCCCACAGCCCCCTCTCATGTTCAGGTCACTGTTGCCCTGCCCTATTTGCCCCAGGACCAGGTACCAGACAACTAGGGACAACCTCCATGTCCCAGAGCCCACTGAAATTACTTAAACTAGCCAGGCCTAAGCCTAGTTACCCTGCCTTGCTGGTTCCTTCCTGCCCAAACCACAAGGGCCCTTGTCCATGTTTTACCTGTTCGCTCTGCCTCCTGACCGGCCCTGGAGCCTCCCGTGTGGTCCTGCCTGTGTGGTCCCGCATGGTATAGCATGCCCTTCCTCTTGGGAATTGCAACAAGCGATCTTTTCAATGGCTTTTATGTCCTAACCTGTTGGCCTTACCATACCCGAATAAAACAAAGCTTAATTTTTAAACAGGGAGGGATCAAGAAAGCCCCAGAAAGGAAGGAGAGAGACAGTTCTTGAGCCTGGTTCTTCCTGCCTGGGCTTGGCTGGGGCATCCGGTACCTCTTCCCCCAAGCTTGAGGCCCTTCCCGAAGGAGACAGGCCTGGGTCTCTCCTTACATCCTTGGGGTCTCAGAGCTGCAAACTCAAACCTTTTGCGTCAAGAAATTCCTTTGATGATTTGGGTTAACCCTTGGGAAGCTGGAGGGGCTGTTCTGGAGCTAGGACAGAGTGAGTCAATCTCCACCCATCCCCCTCGGTACAGCCCTCACACCCAGGTGAAAGGCCTTGAGCTGATACAGCAAAGATTTTGGCTGGATTCTTTCCAAAGCAGGTGGCAGTGCAGGTACTGCTCTAAAACAGCTCTTGTCTGCAAAGGGCAGTGGTCCGGGAAATACCACACCAGGAGCCCTCAGGGGCCTGCTCTGGTTTCAGAAGTTTACTTGATGTATTTATTCCTTGGCATTCATTGTGCTCCCATGAGCAGGAGTTGCAGGAACTGTTCCAGGCACTGGGGACACACCAGTGAACACAGCAAAATCCCCTTTCCTGGAGCTCAAAATTCCATACCCCCACTTTTTTGGTAAAAGTTTTATTGAGCTATAATTCACATACCATACCATTCGGTGATTTACAATATACAGTTCAGTGGTTTCTGACACATGCAGAGAGCTGTGCAACCATCGTCACCATCAATTTTAGAACATTTTTGTCACCCTAAAAGAAACCCCATCCCCTTTATCAGTCATCTGTTCTCAGTGGCCTCTTTTCTTCTCTGTCCTCTGGTTTCTCTCAGCTTTTTGGGGGCAGGCCCTGTCACCCTGAGTGCTCTCCATGGTCACAGCTACTTCTCAGGCAAGAAGGCTTGGGGGTCCTCTCCGCATCCAGTAGCCTGGCAAGCCTCACCTGGCTGTACATTGAAACCACCTGGGGAGCTTTACAAACCCCGGCTGTATGGCCCTGTCCCCTGGGATTCTGCACCATGGATTAATTGAGCACCTAGATGCAGACGTGGCCATACCCATCTACAGTCCCAGTTACTTGGGAGGATGAGGTGGGAGGATCCCTTGAGCCCAGGAGTTCAAGACCAGCTTGAGCAACATAGTGAGACTCCTCTCAAAAAAATTTTTTTTAATTAAAAAATTGAAAATAAATTGGAGTGCAAGCTTGATGGCAGGCACTACACTAGGTGCTGGAGTTACAGTGGTCAGTCAGTATGGTCACCGTCCTCAAAGGACTTCACAGTCTAGTGGGAACAGGTATTTAATGAATGGAATAATTCATATTTCAAGAAATACACACCAAGAGGTCACTTCTTGGAAATCCCTGTTGGAAAGAAGGTTTTTATCTCTTTTATGAGCTGAGTGCAAAGTTGTCTCCTTGGATACATAGATTGCTGGGTTTGAAATGGAATTTAGTAATCTAGTCCCCAGGCCCCAACCTCTCATTTTACAGATGCGAAAACCAAGAGCAAAGGGCTGAGTTTTCTGCGCAGGAGGAGTAAGCCAGAAGGCTTTTGCATCGGGGCCTCCCTGCCAGCTGCTCTGCAGAGCTGCCAGGCTCTCTTCAGCTCCAGTGTCTGATGCCAACTTACTGAACGATTTAGGGCACATTAGTAAAAGTGTCTTAATCAAGTCTTGATAAATTCAAGATTAGATTCAGCCATGATGGATGCCAGCTAAGGAATAGCAAGAAAGATTACAAATTGTTTCTAGGGGTTTATTTCTTTAAACAGATAATTATAAGCATAGTTTTAATTTAGGTCAAATTAAAGTGTTAAGTTCAGCTGTTTCTATGAGTTAACAGTTTTGGAAATTGAAGCATAGTTGATGGAACACTAAGCAAATCTCTTTACCAAGCGTTCCTGCTAAGCCTGGCTCCACCACTTGCTTGCTGTGTGGTCCTGGGCGAGTCATTTAACTCCTCTGATCTTTGGCTTCACCATAGAAAGTGAAGCTCCTCATAGTACCTGTGAAGTGAGGTGCAGCAGCTGCAGTGGAGCCTGAGGCCAGGTGGCCTAGGGTCGGACCCCAGCTCTCCACACACCAGTGGGTGCCTTGGGA
>RJWJ010019211.1:0-30589 GCA_004363605.1 Indri indri | reverse complement strand
TCCCGTATGGTGTAATTACAACACACGTTATGTTGTACATATACATGCTATGTATAATATACGTATGTATCTGTAGCATACAGTATTATCTGAAATTCTAGATGATCGTGTTGGTGGGGAGAAAAACCAATGGTTTCCTGATGTGGTCAGGGAGGTGAGAGTGGGGACATCCTGCCAAGGGCTACAAGGGGACACTCTGGTGTGTTCCTGGTAGGTATTTGGGGGTTCACAGGTGTTGTAATTATCAGAACTAATAGAACAACACATTTAAGATCACACGTTTTGTTCTACATCATAGGCCCCTTTCCAGTCATCCCCCCAACACTTCCCCAAGTTTTACCTCCCCCAGCAAGTCGAGGTTCAGTAAAGAGATACATGCCGGAGGACTCGGCAGTGCAGGTCTGAAATGCAGCCGAGAAATGATGCCACGTAGAGGACGGACACGACGGGCAGAGAGCTGGAGGGAGCACAGTGTCACCTGCTGACCCTGGGTGGGGGGTGCTCCTTGTCCCTTTGCTCCACTTATCTGACTTTCAGAATGAGGGACTGAAAACAATACCACAATAACCTTCCAAAAGATACTCCAAAACCTCAGTTGGGGAACCTCTGGCTCGCATCAGTTCACAGGTGACCTGTCTCTGGAATGAGGACCCCAGAAACACCTGCGAGGGCCAAGGACTCAGAGGCACAGAATAACCACTCCAAACCCAAGTCCGCCAACAGCACACGACAAAGCCACACGCTCTTCCGTGAACAGATCTACAAATCCCAGCAGACTCAGGACACGTCTAGGATCGTGTTAACGTAGCGTGATAAAACAGGAGGACCCTGCACAGGAAAAGGGCCTCTGTGGGAATAAAACCCCAGGACTATGACATCTGCAGCTTGCATGTTCCATAGGGCTTGATGGAACGGGAAAGAACCCCAGTACAGCCCAGAGGGGTCTGGATGCCCCTCCCCAAGCCTCTTCAGGGGCAGTGCAGCCTTTGGCCACAGACAGCTCCTAAAGAGCAAAATGATTACCGCACGCCCATTTGGAAACACGCTGCTAAATGCCATGTGACTTTAACACAGCTGCTGTTAAATGCAGCGTCCTATAAAAGTGGGACTTCTCAATCTGAAGTTGCATTCCCAGCACAAGTCACACACAGGCTGCACTTACGAGCCTTCTCAAGAGGCCCAAGAGGCTTTTAAAGTATTAAGTATAGAAAATATATGCGACTTCCCAGTTAAACTATAGTGCGTGGACACTGAAAAAGGTCAATGCAGCATCCACTCCATTTTCATTACTGATGCTTCACACAGAAGGCGGGGAAGCTATGATGAAAGCACATTTAGAGATTTGCCGTACTGTAAGGCAAGAGTAATGGAACTACAACCCTTGACAGAATCCTAGATCTCTGATCCGGACAGGTCCCAGGAATTGCTAAGCACAGCCCCCTTATTTTAATGGGAGGCAAACTGCAACCTGGGAGAATAAATGGCTTGCTGTCCAAACTGAAGGACATTCCTGTCCCTCTAACCCACTTTATTTTAAATACAACGTGTGTTAGTTCAGGTCCTCCAGAAACAGACACCAAGAACACAACAGCTCTGGGAGAGACTTCCCGGCGAGCCAGAGGCAGATACAGGTCTGACCGCAGATGCGGATGAAGTCCGGTCTGCAGAGGTGGCAGGGAGGGAAGGAGTCTGGGTAGGAGGAATCTCAACCTGCCATTCCTGGCCCGCAGCAGCCTGTGGGAGCATGCACAGACTGTCTGTGAACGCGTGCTGGAAGATTCCAGGGGATTCAGAATGCAGCAGCTGGGGCCACCAATGACATTCCCAGAAGATCAGAGAGGAGCATTTTCAAGGCTACCACACCACGCCAGATCATTGCTGCTACAATTTTTTTTTTATTGTTTGTTGTTTATAGGGGTACAGATGTTTAGGTTACGTATGTTGCCCTTGCCCCCCCTTCCCCCCAAGTCCCAGTCCCAAGCGTGTCCATCTCTCGGAGGGTGCGCATTGCACCCTTTGTGTATGCATATATCCGTCCCCTACAATTTTTACAACCCAAGGCTTGCTTCTAAACATCATCCAAACGACTTTCAGGGCCACTTAGCTGAATCCAAAGTGTCAACTGGTAGCTGTGAACCCCCTCAAACAAGGGACAAAAGGAAAGGGCAGAATCTACAGGACCCAGTGAATAAACAGACATGAACGAATGAAGACATGAAAGCAGCGAGGCAGAGGCTGGTGAACGGAAGAAGGTGCCGCCTTTTACCCAGGCAAGTATGAGACCAGGAGAAGGGCAGAACTGGTTGGGGCTACGAAGTTAATCAACTACCCAAACTCACTCTATTAGCTATTCTAACACTAACTGCTTTAAAAAGCTAAAATTGTGTAAAGGCTCAACGCAACTTAAGTTAATTTCTGCATCACAAAAAGATCAGGCTAGTTTTCCTGATGGGTGGGCAACTCTGCTCCACGAATGATTCAGGGACCCAGGACACCCAGCATGCAGGCATTCTCTGCTGACTTTCCACATCCAGCTGAAAGTCAAGAGAAGAAAAACTGGTGGGCAAAGCACAGTTGTTTCTTAATTACTTCTGCCAGGAAGTGACACACATTCCCACCCACGTTCCATTGGCAGGAGCTGTCATGGGGCCTCTGACAGTTGCTTGGGGTGGCGGCTAAGCAGCCACTCTAGCAGTAAGTCCCCACGAAGGGAAGGGAAGCCTGGACCTTCGGTGGACGTTGTCACCTCCACCACACTCACCTTCCGTCTCCATCTTAGGCCAGGCTTATTTCAGAAGGAATCACAGCACCCTGGGTCTCCAAGCACAAGCATCCTGGGTTATGTGACCACCGGACCGAACCAGAAAAGAGAGGCCAACAACTCTAGAAATGCATCTGTGAAATTCTCTGATCACAGCTGGAATTCTACTGACCAATTAAAAAGTCCAGCAACTGTCCTTTTGTTGGAAAATGCCAAACTCTAAAACTTTAGTTTGCAAAACACTTTCATGTCCATCAAGTCTAAGATACCATCAAACCTCAGACCAGCATCATTTTATAAAGCACTAAGAAAGAAAAAACACTGTCAATTAAACCATGGCATGAGATCAATTTTATGACACAACTTGATTCTTGAGATGTTAAAATGTCGAAAAACTATCAAACACGGTGTTTTCAATGAAGTTTTCCAATAACCTTGTGAGAAACACAGGAATCACCACTTCAGAGATACAGACAGACCTGGGGCTCCCAATATGGGGTGGCTTCCCAGCAGTGGACAGCCGGTGAGCGCAGAGTTGGGAAAGGAGGGGTTTCCAACCAGCCTCTGACTCAGCAGCTGGCAGAGGGTCAGGATCCCCACAGCTGTCTCCGCGCACACCTGAACACTCTCAAAGACCAAGCCAAGCTCCAATATTCTCACACCCGTATGGATTCTGATTCAAATGGCAAATCAGGCACCTTACGTATATAATATTCTTATAAACTCATCTGAATAAAAACCCCACTAAAATATGGGTTTTCATCCGTATAACACTTTCCCAACAAATTCCGCGACATTCGAGTGAGAGAGCAGATGATGTACTATCGAAAACAAGAATCCAATGTGGTAAACAGTTGAGCGCTATTTTCACATCATTCTAATGAATTTAGTTTCAATAAACACAAATCAAACAAACATTCTAAAAATTTTAATGGTAGGGTGCAAAACGATGCTTAGAATGACAGCCCCAGAAAACAAACCCTTCAACAAGTGACAGATATCATAGGAAGAGAGAAATCCAAACAGATGACTCAGTTTGAAGGGTCTGCGTATGGCCCATCTATCTATCTGAACTTGGCCCTGGACTTGCTTGCCATAGAAAGCTGACTGTGGGCAAAGCAGCAAGGAGAGCTCTGGACCCCTCAATACAGCTCAAACTGCCAGGCGCATTCTGACACCACGTGTCCGAGGTGTGGATACAGCAGATGAGTGAGCACCCACAGAGGATGACACGTAGATTTCTGTCAATCTCTTGCCAGGACCATCCATCTTGGAATGGTTTCAGCGTCAAGTGCTGAATGCTGGGAAGTAGCTAGGGGTGGCGGGAGGAGCTGAGGGAGGCCCAGACTCCTCCAGCATCCTGCTCACCTGACCACCCATCCCCTAATCTGTGTTTCAACCCCATCACCACTCTGAAAGTGGTACCACCCAAGTTAAAAATCTCGAATTTAACAAAGTAGGAGTAAACCCAAGTGTGCAATGATCAGGCCAGATACTCCAAACCCAGGAAAGGGACGCACATTCATGCCCCAGTGGGGTACTCGCAGATCAGGGATGAGGGCAGGGCCTCCTCTTCCAAGAGGTCATTTTATCTGAGCCCTTTGTTTCCTCCATCAGAAAACAGAGACCTTTGGAGGGTGTAATTAGAACACATCTAAACACGACTCTAAACGCTAAATCACTACGAAAGGACTGAACTGGTCTTTGAAATGACAGTTTTTGCCTTGGAAATAACAAACCAACATGAACAAATTTCATCAGGGTTGTCTTTAACAATCATCCCAAAGCCTAATAACTTCCCTAAAACAGAAGTAGACCATCTCTCCTCTATACTGTGAGCTCCTTGGGGACAGCAAGTGCCTCACTCCTACTGAGCCCCATGTGTGGGAATCAGCACACAAGTAACTGAATCCCATGTGTCTGGCAGGCACTGCCTGGCCTTTGGCTCCAAGACCGGAGCAGTTTTTGCATGACTGATAAAGTTTGCTTCTAAAAAGAAATGCACATAAAGGCATTTAAGACTTCACAGGTATGATATTAAGCAAAAAACAAAAAACTACAGTTCAGATTTTAAAAGCACATGATCAGAAGGAACAAACGCAAACATTCAAAAGACATGTCCTAGAGCCTCAGCTATTTCTTGTGCTTAAGATGCAGAAATTAAGGCATGCCAATGACCACATTTAAATGGCCTTTAACAAACCCATTACCAACAGCCACCCCATCAAGTAATTCTGTTTTCATTCCCAACTCACAGGTGGAGAGACTGAGGCTGAGGGCCTCATGCCAGAGTCCGCAGCCAGAAACGCAGATTCAAACCTGGGCCAAGTCCAGCGCACCCACAAGTCCGCCTACCACCTGTTCAGCAGAGTCAACATGGCAGGAGAGAATCAGCAGAAGCTTCCCGGTGGGGAACCTGGGACCCTCTGCTTCCTACCCTCCCTTTACCCAGGGGGCAGAGGGGCCCTCACAGCACAGTTCTAGTTCTGAATCCCAGGCAGGGGCTATAATCCTACTGGTCCCATTAACTGCTGGAGACCCCTCTATGAGGGAAGAGAGTCCCGCCAGGCAGGACCGACCAAAGCCCACAAAGGCTGGAGAACCATGCCAGCGAGCCCGCCCCTCTCCTGCTACCCCAGGCACCCAGCTGGGAGGATGAGGAGCACCTAGCAGTCTGGGTGCCACCTCTGCAGGTGCTCAAGGAAGGGAACTTGTCACTAGGACCAGATGAGTGCGGCTGGGGCTTCCTCCAGACTCTCCCCTTGTTCCCCTTCCCGAACCGGAAACCAAGTCGGACACAGCTCTCCCACCTCCACCAAGCCCTCAAGCCCAGCCTGCCAGTCAGCTCCCCCAAGGCTTCAACCTCGTTAAACCCCAAGTTCATCCCAACAGTCAGTCACCCAGGATCTTATTTGATCTTCAGAACCTCAAACCCTTCCCCATCCATAAGCAGCAGCTAGACGCAGCACACGCCCACTATGCCCAGCTAGAGGGGAGCCTTCTCTTGGTCCAGGCATCACAAGTGTTTATTTCCTCCCACCCAGGGACACCCCTGGGGAAAAACCAAGCTCCCAATGCCCCTAACCCACCTGCCACAAAAGCCCAACGACTCATAAACAACACAACTCCCAGAAACTCCTCCAGGAATTCCTTTATTCCCCTGAGAGCCTGGGGTGCCCTTTCCCCTCCTATCCATAAAACACCCCCTAGCTCCACCTTTGTGGGCCAAGGGTTCCCACCCCAGGTCTCTGAACAAGGCAAGCGCTCAGACTCCTTGAAGACACTGTGGAAAGCAGAATTCTTTTCCTATAAAAGTGCACATCTGATCCTCCCCACCCATCCCCCTGGGCCCCGTGTGCTTTCTGGGGCTGAGGCCCCCACCCAGGCAGGGAGCCCCAGGAAGTGCGCAGGCCTGAGCCCAGCACTCCAGCTTTGCTTCCTGGGCAACAGCCGCTCCGAGCTACACACTGGCCAAGGCAGGAAGATTCTGGCGTTCCCAGCTCTCCTTCTCTTACGGTCAGGAGCCCCGAAGTGGATGGGACCCAGCAGCCACCCCCAATCACAGAGGCCCTTGGTCCTACAAAGCTAATTCCACTTAATGTTTCTGAAGAAATCAAACAGCCTTGAAACCTGACCCTCACCTGTTGATGCGACGCTCCCCAGTGTGCCACTCTGGGCGACCTCACCATGTGGCCCTACTGCTGCTCTGCCGTCTGTCCCCGCAGGGCAGGCACTTCTGTCCAGTCTGGTGCGTGCTTGAGGGCCCGGGTCTCCCAGGGCAGCCTCCTGTCCTCTGCCGCCGCTCCTGCTCCCAGTCTGTGGGGTGGGGAAGTCAGGGTTTGCCTGATTCTCTGGGCCGTGGCTTCCGGCTCATGGGTGGGAGGGGCAAGTGGCCTCAGCTGAGGGTGCCAGCTGGTTGTTCCCCACCTGGTCGTTCATGAGAATCAGCTGGGAGCTTTTAAAAATTACTGAAGGCCCCACCACAGACCACCGACACCACCTGAGGCTAGGCTGAGACCTTTTCCCGAAGCTTCCCCGGTCCAGACAGGAATGAGAAGGACAGGGCCAGAGGGACCCAGGTGGGCCCATCCCCTCAAGCTCACAACTCAGTCCACCTCCTTCTAGAGGTGTTCCCTGGCCCCCCGGGGTGTGGGTGCGACCCCCAGGGCCCCACGCCCCACCCACTGCCTGGCTCACTCAAGTTCATTTGCTTGCTCACTGTCCTCTGGCTGGGTGGCCACCTCCTTGCAAGCTGGACCACCTCACACGTGCTCAAGTCACCCCGCTGCCCGGCACAGCTGTTCTGCCACCCACCACAGCCCATTAGCCCTGAGTTGAGGAAAGGTCCACCTCTTAGCATGCCTATCAGCCTGGGACACGGCAAGAAGTTGGCAAGCAAGGAAACGAACCCCACAGAGCCCATTCTTGCAGGGATTAATTATGCCCTCAGTACCTTCCAAGTCTCCCCTACTTAGGTCTCATTTGCTCCTACAACAAATCCCTGCAGAGAACGCAACTCACTTAATCCTCAGTGTGCACCTACGACATGAACCATCCAAAACACTGACTATTAATCCCCCCAAAATAGCTTCGCTAGTCAAAGGGCATCTAGGGGAAGAGATGTACAAGACACATTCTCCCAAAACGGTGAGAGGAGGTTTCCCTGAAGGCGCTGCCCATGGCCTTGAAAGTCAGGAGCTGCCCTGGGCTCCGGGCTGGCAGAACTCAGTGAGGAGGAGACGGGTCACCACACTCGCCCCATCCAAACCTTTAGTATTGACTCACCGCCAGGAAACAAGATGTTCATTATTCCAAGTCTCAAATTCCTGCTGATTCTTTACCTGTAAATCAAATTTCCCACCTGGATATTCACACACCTGTGTCACGGAGATCACAATTCACCAAGATACCGAAAGCACCAACAACTTCAGAGAAGGGATTTAAAAAGATAAAGGGACAAAGAAATCAAGAAAATAGGAAGGATGCAGGGGAACAGTTAATTTGATCAGAATGGGTATTGTTTTTTACACAAGGCCAGCACATGGGCCTGCGAAGACAGTGTCCCTTCTGGGCACAACAGCCGTGACCAAACCCAGAGTAGAGTCCCAGGAACCCCTCAGCCTCGTTTCCCGAGGGGCCTGTGAATCCCTGGTGACTACAGTGGGTTGGTCCTCAACATCCCAGGACTTCTGTCCCTGCTTTCTTGTCAATCCCGCCAGGGCTGCAGCTGGCTCCCTTCAAGGATGGTGACCTGCACACACAACATCAAGGGTCAGACTTTATCTTTTAAATGCACAATGTGCTTGAGCCAAGAACAAAACAAAAACCTTTCCAAGATGCTTTCCAAATTCCTAAAACACACTCGGCTGGAAAAATGGAGCCCCATTTCCTCTTATTTTTAATTTTACATTGGCTGTGTTTATAATAAAATAGAATAACTTATTTATTTGCTTACCTTACTTGGAAAGACAATAAATTGGAAAGGCTTCATAAATCTCACAAGGAATTCCTTTAAACAAGGACTGTCAGCAAAAATCCATAAATAACCTTCTGCTAGCCTCTAGCAATCACCTCCACCACATTCTTGTTCCTTCCTGCTTTTGTACTAATCTTCTAGCAAACAAATCAAATCAAGCACTGAAAATGTTTTTATTCTTATCGAGGTAAGGCTCAGAAAACATCCGGAGGAGTCCACCAGGCTGCTGGCTCACATGGCCTCAAAGAAAATTCAGATGCAAAGGACACCCCAGGGGGGCCAGGTAAGGGATACCTCTACACCCCCAAAACCAGCCATGCTACTCTAATTTAAAAAAACCCACGTTGGCTGTAGGCTTCAAAAATAGAGCCAGGGCAAGAAAAAAAAAAAAAAAAAGAGAGCCAGGGTTGCTCTTAGAAACAACCACAGCATTGATTTCATCTGGAGCAAACATCCCTCAAAGCCCTGGGCAAACACCTTCGGGATAGCTCCTCCTCCTACCTGGCCCAGGCTGGTGTCAATGCCAGAGCCTCTGTTCACCTCAATCCCTTATAATCTCAGTGTTGCTGGAGCTTCCGGTCAAGTTCACTCCGCTCGTGCTCGAGCTGACCAGGTCAAAGGGCAAAGCTTGGTACTTTGAGACCATCCCACGTAGACCCAGGCCCCCGGCAGCAGGTCCTTCCCTACCACAATAACACCTGAAAGGCAACTGTTGGAAGCTGTTTGAAATGCTGCGTTTTACATGAAACGCATCATTTGATGGGGCTGATGAAAATGACCTTCGGCAGATCAGAAACAGCAGAAGATGGACAGTCTCAAACTAAGGTTTCAAGGACTGTGCTAAAAATAAGTTGAAACAAGAGGCAGAAGGAGGCTTTTGGATAATCAGATGTGCAAGACTGGAAAGAGCCTGCTGTAATCAATTTACATATCAGGAAAGGATAATTACCATAGCCAAAGCAAAAATTTCTCCAAACCAAAAGGTTAAAAAAAAAAAAAATTCAGACCAGCAAACCACTACTCAAAATGTAAAACAAAAATGTAGTTTTCCAGCCAGGACCAGGCTGGAATTGCCTGAATTGCCCGTCGGCTTCCAGAGCCTTGTAACTTCACCCTGAGACCTCGATTCTTGGGTGCAAGATGCCGACTTAAGAAATCCTAAAGTACCGATGCCGTCCACCTCTCCACGCAGCTGATTAGCTGTGCAAAGCGAACGGCTTCTGATGTGAGTCCCACTGAAGTTCTCCTACAGCAGCTGTCATCCCAGAGCCGGTGTCCCTGGGCAAGTAACAGAGCTTCCCGAGCCTACGTTGCCGTGGTGCCCCCAACCTGGGAGAGGCACATTAGCCACTGCTACTGAGGAGCCACCAAATGCAGTTCCACCTTCTCCCTCGCTTGGCACATTCCTGGCACCCAAAATAGTAGCTACTATCGTTACTATTCCGCCAAATTAATGTATTTCTAGTATTCCTGAATGAAGGCAGAGGCATTTCTCAAGTGGCTCCCTTTCAAACGATGATTTCATAACGTGCACGCCGAGACTTCCTTCTTTTTCTCGAGTCTGGGCACATGATAGCAAGCTACTCACCTCACTGGAACAAGCACAGCTGGGGGGTTGTCAACTCACTTCCAAGAAGTCAGCTGGAATTTTAGGATCCACCCAGGGGAAGCGACTTTCCCACCCAAAGTATGGAGGCTGGGGCGGAACCCAAGGAGGGTACTGGGAAGGCTGCCCACCGTCAGGGACACCACCAGGCCCTGTGGCTGGCTGGAGCCCCCGCTGACTGTGCTCACAGCTGCACAGCACACAGAGAAGGGGCTGCAGCCGACCTGGCCGCGTGAAATGGTCCACAGATTGCTCTCATTGTTGCGGAGGGAAGTACTTAATATGTTTATAGATGCCTTGAGACACTAAAGCACTTTCCTCCCTTATATTTATTTTTTAAACAGCTTTATGGAGGCACAGTTCATATACAAAAAGACTGCACATAGCTGATGTACACAGGTTTGGACAAACGCACACACTCATAAACCATCACCACGATCAAGATAACAAACATATCCATCGCCTCCGAAACTTTCTTTGTGCTTTCCCCTATGTTTAAATAAAATCCAACATTCGGCTTTTCCCATAATAAATTCCAGCACGCAGGCAAACTTTTTGGCTGGCTAGGATGGCAGTGGGAACTACTGTGGCGGCAGTGGCTTTGCTGGCTGAGCCCCAGAACCTCACCGTGGGCAGGGCCTGCCGTGTCCTCCCATGGCCACAGAAATGCTCACCCCAAGAACTGCCTGAAAGGAGACTAGCAGCCACACACATTTGTGCGGGTTCAGGGTTCAGCACGCCACTTTCATCAGCCCTGGTCCCATGGCCCCTGAACCCTTCCAAGGACAGTCTAAGGAGCCCACCTTGCAGCTACTAACCCCAAGCTCCCCAGTCTGCTCACACCGGGAAGGCCCCCAAAATCTGGTAAGCTCTGTTCCGTCATCTGTCTCTCCACCACACGCGCTGCCAAGCAGTTCAGACCACCCCAAAGAAGCCAAGGATGCTCAGACATTCATCTCAGGCCAGGGAGCAAGGTCACGTGTAGTCTGGGCTCACAGACTTCAAAAGGCTTTCTCGTACAGCAAATGCACACAGCAAGATGTGCCGTGAGCACCGGGCGCCATCCAGGGCCGGCCAATCAACATGATTAAGGCTGCCACCTGCGCAGGCGCCTGACTGATAAGATGGGGGACAAATAATGAACATGGAAAGGACATTTCTGGAAATAGCCAGAACATTAATAAATGCAGTGATCCCCAGTTAACAATTGAAAAGATTCCAAGACTCATTTCACAAAGTTTCCCCCAACTGAACGGAAATAAGAGAATATTAAAAACTGAAGAAAATGAGTCAATTGCAGCTTAAAACCCAGAGTGCAATTGGGACTACTTGCGAGCACCTGCTCTGGGCCAGAAGCATCCGGCACCTCCCATTAAACGCCTCCCCCTGTGGCAGAGGAGCTAGGGTCCTGTTTTACACACCCAGGACTCTGACTCCGGGTGGGGCGCTCACCCCTGGTGCTGCACTGCCCGCCCGGTCTTCCCCACCAGCAAAGCCCTCTGGTTCCTCTGGGCTTTCTGCAAACCACCCTCCTTGACCACAAAACAGTGGCTGGCCTGGCTGGCCTCTACCTTCCTGAGAACAAGCAGAGACCAAAGGGCCCCCAACCAACCCAGGGCGCCCAGGGTCACAAGAACACAGAACCGCGTGTGGCAGCACACCGCCTGGCTCTCTCCAAAGCCACTTCCCCATGCTGAAAGGAGGAAGCTGCCACTGGCCTGGTGGGCACTTGCAGTCCCACTGGACCTGAAGCCAGCGGCTGTGGCAGGCCAAGAGGCACCTGTTCTCAGGCACCTTCCAAGAGGGGCTGGCGGGACACTGTGTGGAGAGACAGCTGTTGTGTGTGTGTCCCCAGGGAGCCCAGGGAGAATGGCCTTAGATGCACCAAGGCCTGCAAGTGTGAGCCCAGAACTGCCTGCTGGGGGGGGGGGGGGCTCCATGGGGGACTCCGGTCGTTTAATGAGGCAGACAAGACTCGCACTGCAGGGACTGGCTTTGGTCCAACCTGTCCAGCATGAGCTAAGGGCCTTAAGTCTCAGGTATTCCTGGGATGGCATGGGGGTGGGGGGCACCCAGGCAAGTCCATCTGCTGTGACCAGAGCACCCCATGGTCCGCACAATCCTTGGATATCACAAATGTCCAGAAATTCCTGGCCCCTCTCACGAACATCTACTGATCTCCACGAACCTCCCAGGCTGGCTTTCCTACTGTCGAAAGTGTGGCCAGGGGCTGGGAGCAGGGACGGGGCACAGGGGAATTTCCTTTGGTGATGGAATCATTCTGCAACCATGTGGTTCTGCCTTGATCTTCAAAACTTGCAGATCCGCATGCTAAAAGGGTGTTTCACTGTATGTAAATTTTATCTACATAAAAATTTTAAAACTTGATGCCCCTCAAAAACCAATAGAAATGAAAAATAGCTTTCCCTATGCAGTGAACTGTGAAAGCCCACCTCAGCCCCCAGGCCTTTCCAGCTAGAGGGCGGGGAACCCTGCACACACCCATCCCACCCGCTTCTGCGGAAATTGGCCACACCCAGAAGAGCTCCCAGCAGGAAGGATTCTGTTAAACACACATCACAGGCTCCCGAAAGGCAGTTACACTTCAAACGATTTTGTCAGGGAAAATCATTTGCTACCTCAGGTAGTTTAGCGACCAGGAAATAGAGATTAATTCCCTTCAAGTACCTTTCCATCGTGGCTCTTACCTTGGGGTCCCACCTGTCGCACCCCCTCAGCCTCCCTCCAGACCCCATGCCCCCTCTGCTATCAAGTGAGGAACAGAACAGGCTCCTGCAGGCACAGCCGTGGGGAGACGGAGTCTACACGTGCGTGGGGCTGCCCTTGTCATCCTCGCACGACCTCTGCCCTTCCAGAATCCAACTTGACTCACTCCTGAGGGCAGTCCGGGGCGTGCAAAGGGCAAGCTGGCAGCCCCTCCGAGCTTCCCCCGCCCCCCAGGCCACACCCTGCCAAATAGGTCTTGTCTGCTGGCCTAGAGACGCCTCCCAGGGCCACGACTGCCCTGATCCACAGAACCCAGGGACCCACGTGGTAGGCAAAGCAGGCCCAGCAGCCCGCAAATTAAGGGCAGAGCCAGGACAAGACCCCAAGCCTTCCCCTGCCGCCCCCCATCCCCTGTAGATGACCTATGTGGGCACGGAGAGCAAAAGTGGTGCTGACAAAATAGCCCTCGGTCCTACCCTCGGTGGCAGGCTGCAGCAGGGCATGGTGGGATCGTGCCCAGGGTATCCAGAGTGAGACAGAACCACAGCTTTATGGAGATGAGGTTAGTGTGAATAATGACTTACCATGTACCCCCAAGCACTGGAGCAGACCCCCACGTCACATCTCCCTGACTCTCGTGGTCCTCATCTGCAAGACAGGACACAGCCTCGAGATGTCTGGCACGGTGCCGCACGCAGCAGCTCCATCCAGAAGAGTTTACTGCCAGTCTCCAGTGAGGACGCCGAGGCCCCTGCCCAAGCGCAAACACATCCACCAGGGCCTGCTGGGTCTGGGGACTCTGCCACCCTGGGCCTGGGTGATTGAGGCCATTCAATCGTAGTTCTAGGGACAACTAGGCAGGGCAGCCTACCCAGAACACCCCCACCTACCGCCCCCTGGCCTCCCTGATCCCATGGGCTCTCCCTTGAGTGCTGTGCCCTGAGGGGCAGAGGCTGCCCATCCCTGGGATTCCAGATGACCTTTGGTTGATGGTCCCAAATCTGAGCCTCCAGCCCAGACCCACAAATTCCAGCTGTCTGCAGGACAACACCTACAACACAAGGCGTCCAAGACCAAGCTCTGCTTCTACCCCACCCAAACCTCAGCATACGCAGCCACTACTACCCAGCAGACCACCCTGTCCAGAGCCTGGGGGCCTCCTGAGTGCCACCCCCTAGCCAATCTGCACCCCAAACTGGCAGCTCCTCCACCTTCGCTTCACCTCCCTGGTTGATGCCACCCAGGCACCAGGTGTAGAGACAGCAACCTGCTCTCTGCAGCCCACCACTGCCCTCCCTCTGGCCCTCTCTGCTCCTCCACAGCACCGCAGAGACTCATTACGTCTCCAATTCGTGCAGCAGGTCACCCTCTCTGACTCCTCAGCCTGGGAATGACCCACCCCGCACCCACGCACCTATCCCAGCACTCAAACAGCGACTACTGCTTTGCTGAACGTCGAACACACCCTCCTTGCTCTTCCCCGACACACAGCAGGGGCTCTATCTGAAGTGCATCTTCAGTCAACAGGTATAATAATTTTCAGAAGCACATTCACCTCATGCTCACTGCATTAATTCCTGGCAAATCAATCCAAATCCAGTTACCTTATCATATCACGTAACACGTTTAAACCCTATGCCTAAAATATTGTACTTCTATTTTTATTTGATTTACTATATTATAAAGCTTTTCTAAATCTCTTAAAGGTAGTTTTCCCAGTAATGCATAACTGCTTAATTGGGAAGTGTACAAAACGTAATTGCACTGCCTAACACTACAATATTGCTTATGGGAATATCTCCGTTCATGCATTTCACTTTATTTTGTATTTAATCTCTATTAAGATGTCTATATGAAAATAGATAGGTATGCTAGTCTTCATAAACACCATAAATCATAAATTCATTTCTTTGCTAACCCAAGTCCAAAAGTAGCCCAAAAGAAACCATGAGGGCCCCAAGCCTACCACTTCTCATATTCAAACAGACAAGCTCACTGCTGCCTAACGCCTGGTCCCACAGCACCCAGTCCTGGGCCAGTCCGCCAGCTCAACTTTAGGTCATAAGTTCTCTCACAGTGAATGGCTCTGCGTACAACTCCAGAGCACACCAAACCTCCCCGGGAAAGCAGTTACTCAAACCAAGAAAAGCAAAACCCTTTCGGCCTAAGACCCCAGTTACACATCTTGTATCCAGGGGCCAATGGAGGCCCCATAGATCATTTCTTCACCTGTGGACACCCACGGACACCCTTGCAAGTTTACCCCTCAACACAGGGGACTCTCACAAAAGGCCACAGACTCTTAAAACTGGATTCTCCCTGGCTCCTTACTAGCCTTCGAATCTGTACAAACCCACTCATCCCTAGAATCAGGTTATCCGAACATTCTCCAGACAGCTTGGAACTGGTGGAGAAGCAGTTCAGATCTTGTTCCATCATTAAGCCCATCCACATGGTTTGCCGATTCCTCAAGTGGGAAATAATCACACTGCCTCACTGTCTCACAACAGGGTTGTTACTAAAAATAAAATAAGCCAGTGTATGACAAAGTGTTTCTACAAACAGAAAAAAGGTAAATTATCAGCCTTGCTGAAATCTACTGATTAATAACAAATTCACCGATCAAGACAAAAAGGCTTTGCTGCAAAATGGGTTCACCTCCATTTCTAAAATGGAAACTGTCGCCCCCGAATCTGTTTCAGAGTATTTTGCATCAGGATGAAACAGCCTACAGGAACAAGTGAGGGCCTCGGCCGAGCTCCTGAAGGTTGATGTCACCTGCCTGCAGGAGGGAGAGGTGCCATCCCAGATCCACCTGATGCTCGCACGGGCCAACGTTAGAAACATCGACTCGGCAGTATCCATCTTTGACTTGTGCACAGAGGTTTCCATAGCATGCTTCACTGAGTGGTTCACATTTTACTAAAATATAATTTGTAAAACCAATTTCTTTTCTACAGGTATGCTCTGGCAGTCTGACCAGCCTCAACTCAGTACGTGCCGCTGACTGGTCAAGAGTTAAATGTCAAGTACATCCAAATACAGAAACAGCTCCCTTTTTAACAGACACGGGAAGTTTCCGTTCACATCCTAGGAATGCCTGGTGACGCTGGAGGGTGGAGAATCCCTCCTAAACCAAAGAATGAGGCAAGCAGGGCAAAAATCTGTATTTCAATTTTCAAATTTATTCATTCAATTTAGGGGGTTATTCAAGTTATATAAAATCTTCTTTCAACCATTTTTCACGCCAAATGTTCAATAACTAGACCCAAGTGTGTGGGTGTATGTTGGGGGAGTGGTTTGTTTTTAAAGAAAGACAGTCTGTGTGCTGTTGGCAGGTTCTGGGCTGGCTGCGTTAACCACCACCTGGAGGAACTGCCTAAAAATACAGATGTTAGCACTTCTCCACTGGGACCCCGGGTGGAGCCCCAGGAGACAGACTCCTGGCCAGGGGTGCCCGGGGGATTCTCCCCTGCCCCCAAGGCCATGCTCTTAAACCCTCTGGGTACCAGGTCCTCCCTGGGGACTGCATGAGTCACTGATGTGAAAACCACCAAGCCCACTGCCAACTTCTTGCCACTAAACACATCTGCCTTCCCCTGGGGTGGGGTGGGTGGGGCGGGGCAGGACAGGGGGCCAGTGGGGGGACATTAGCACTTATCTGTTCCCTCCTGACAAAATATGGCACAGAAGGGACCTCTGTCCATGCTCCTGGGAGGCCTGTAATTCCAACTTTCTGTCTAAGAACTCTACTCCATGCCAGCCTGTGGTTCCGGAAGGATGCAGCCTGAACGCTGAACTGGAACATCGAGTGCAGCTTAAAGAGGCAGAGGTGAGAGGAGGATTTGTCATTCTCAATTACATTCGTGCCACCGTAACTACTGGGATTGCCACTATTCCTACTATTACCACCACCACTAGTAATGATAACTTTAATAATAATGGTAAAAAACAGCTAACAAGGGAGCACTTCCCATATGTATCAGCAACTTATTCACCTTGCACGCTCTCCAGGATTTGCAAATGTGGAAATGTGACATTCTGACCCCTGACCTGCTGAGATGCCCCTGCATTTCAACCGGCGGGTTCCCAAGGGCATTTTCAAGGACATCTTGCTTCCAAGTAATTTTTTTCAGGGCATGAAGTAGCCCAAAAAAACCTGCTGGTCCGTGAAATGACCAGCCCTCCCTAAAGACGATCATCAACAGACACCTTCCTAAACACAATGGCTCCCCAGGCCCCACCTGCGAGTTCACTCACATGACCCTATTACTCACACCTAAAGCCAGACTCGGAGCACAGAGCTACAACACTGCCCCGGTGGAGAAAAGCAGCTCATTCTAATATCTGAATCAGAAAACATTTTGTGATGGTGTGCACACATCCACATGGTGCCTGGCCCATGCTGGGTGCTCAGGCAACATCTGTGAGTGAATGAATATCCTGAGTCCTGAGAAGATGACTAATCACCACCTCATTTCCAGGGCTGGGGGGGCGGGGGGTGGGGGTCAGGAACAAGCTCAAACACCCACAGCAAATCTGCCACCCAGCTGGGCCTGGTCCGGTTACCAAAGCTGCCACTGACCAAGCACCCACCACGTGCCAGGAAGATGAACCAAACAAGACTCCACAAAGCATATCGACTGCCCTGACCACCAACCTGCAAACCCTCCCTACTGCTCAGGGACCTGGAAGGATGAAGCTACAAAGACAAATGCACACAGAAAGGGGCAGACAGAGTCCCTCTTCCTAAACAAAGATGCCCCTAGGAATGTGGCCAGTGTCATGCTCGCCTTCGCTGTGGTTCATCTTTTCTATAAAGTGGGCACTGAGCGCTCAGTAGTGGAGAATTAAAACCTGAGTGACATGACCAGGTGCATGGCTCATGCCTGTAATCCCAGCACTTTGGGAGGCTGACACAGGAGGATCTCCTGAGGTCAGCAGTTCAAGACCACCCTGGGCAACATAGGGAGACTTTGTATCTACAAAAAATTTAAAAAAAAAAAAAAAAAAACCAGCAGGCATAGTGGCACGTGCCTGTAGTCCCAGCTACTCAGCAGAGTTTGAGGCAGGCAAATCACTTGAGGCCAGGAGTTGGAGGCTGCAGTGAGCTATTATTGTGCACTGTACTTCAGCCCAGGTGACAGAGCAAGACTCTCTCTGGGGAAAAAAAAAAAACCTCATTCGCCCTTCTCAGCAGCCTCCACCTGTCCAGGGCGGCTGGGGCAGACGACTGGGCCCCCACACCGGCTGCCCATGAGGCAGGGCAGTCAATTTTCCTTCCTTCTCTTGGTAAGGGAAAGTAAGCCTTAAATAGAAAGTAAATATTTTACTGGGCATTTACTGGAGTGACCTAATACATAGTAACATCCCACAGACTAAAATCAACCTCCTGAAGGGTTTTCAGTTCATTGCCTTGACTCCAGGAATCAATGAGAAGATGGCTGCCCTCACCTAAGCCAGCCCGCCCTGCCCTGCCCTGGTGCACTGCCTATTCCAGGGATTCGGATCTCCCGCCCCCAGACACTTCTCACTATCCCCCCACAAAAAAGCCTTCGCCAGGCTCCGCAAACTTCATCCATCCTTTATTCACAAAGGATAAAAGCCTCCCCCACTGTGGTTCTGGTCCCCCAGGACGTAGCCCAGCCCACCCACCTACACAGTCTTTCTTGGTGACTGATGCAGAAGCCCCCTCGCCCCGCACAACCAAACCGATGCAGGCCTAGGGAGGAGCTCTGATGTCCTCCAATGCTTGAAGGGAACCTGCTTCTGCTGCCTGCACTGGGACCCCCTGACCCCCACCCAGACAGTGCGAGAAGTGCACAGTGGGTTTTCTCGGGGTTAAGAGCGGACGGTTTACTTTATTTTATTGTATTTTTAAAAATTTAACAAACACCTATGATGTGTCATGACTGTTCCAAGCACTTTGTAAACATTACCTCATTCAATCATTACAACACACCCTCTCCTTACCCTCACTTCACAGATCCAGAAACTGAAGCCCTTTGGCAAGGGCTTAGTAAATCCCAAATATGAGAAAGCGTTTCTTCCATCCCTTCTCTGCCACACTTTCTAGAACACTCTGTCCCTGATGTATCTCGTTGCCTCTGCTAAGCTCTAGGAAGGCAGGGCTACCTCTCCTTGGGCCCAGTCTCAGTCTTTGGAAGGAAGACATTTAGAACCTCCACAATGAGGGCGTGAGACCACCTTTCTCTCTCTCTCTCTCCACGAAAGCAAGCACACAGCACAGTGGTCAGGCCAGTGCTCCCAACATGGGCTTTCGAGGCCCCTAGAGCAAAAGCTTTGGATATGGGCCTGGACCTTGACATGCCAAGTAATCACCAGGTTATAAAACTCCCAGCTGCAGGCTTGCCTGAAAGGTGGTCCGTGAGCCCGCCCAGCCCTCTCCCCATTCACCGTAAACGACCCACAATCCAGCTCCCCACCTGACTGCTGCTCCAGAAGAGAATTAGGAAAACCCCTTCCTTGCTGAGAAATAGTTTAAAGAACGGCTCTAAGGGGCCAGTGTAACAAATGGGATTTACTTCTAAGCTCCCAAACCTGGCTGGGACACCCAGCAAGACCACAACCCCAACTGTGAGTCACAGCCCCCTCCCTTCAACCCCTCGGACACAAGAGACCCAACTAAGGCAAGCTGGAAACTACCACAAAGGAACAACTGAGCTACTTCCTCTGCCCACTACTTGGAGCACATCTGGCCAATTTATGAAGGAAAAAAATTACCCACAATTCAAAGACCCCCTTAAATACTCACGAAGACATCATCACAGAGAGAATTCCAACTTTAATTCTGAAATCTCCTGGCTTTTGTCAGTTGAAGCCACATTCTTAATCCCAGGCTTAGTCGAGAAATGAGAAGGATTTGTGTGAGTAGAGAAAAAAAGATTCCCCAACTCTGAGTAAAAAGCAACAAGCATCGGAGGAGCAGGGAGAATCCACAGAACTCTGCACAAATGCCAGGGCCGAGAACACTGGGTGCTCAGGAAACCTGCCGGGCGGTGCTCACCACGGAACCCACAGCAGGCAGGTCACCTGCTCTCACGTTTTACTAGAGGAACCTGATGCCCAGCTCAGCCGCTTTTCTGCATTTAGCAGAGGATCCCTGGAACAGGACAGGGGACATACCTCCTGCACCCCAGACCCACCCACAAATCCCAGCTCTCAGGAAATGACCATCCACCAGGAACCCGCATGCTGTGGTCAGCCAGCAAAGGCTGAGCAAACAACGAGGGACGTCAGAACACTGTTGTGCTTAGATGCTTAGACCCAGCCTGTGCACTTTCCAGGCAGAACAGCCCCTGAGGAGGCAGCTTTTCCCTTCCCTCCCACGGAGGCACCGCTGAGAGGCCAGTGAGGCAGGAGCTGGCCTGGCCCTGCTGCAGCCCACCCATGTGCCACCCTTTTCCTTGTGGAGTGAAGCGGAATGGAGACCTGTTTGAAAACTGCGGGGGGGACTTAAAATAGACAGAATATAATCATTACCCAAGCTGGAGCTGAGCCAGGACACCGGGGCTAACATGACTAATTTGCCAAGAGACACCTCCCCGCGCTGCCCTGGGCTGTCCACAAGACCGGGCAGAACCCAAAGGCTGCAACGGGCGTACACTGCCTCCCCGCCATCCCCCACGCACCAGCAAACACCAGGGATTTCCCGAGCACACACGTGTTCACAAGCGCACACGTGTTCACAGAAGAGAAGGGTTGTAGAGCAGGAAGGTAATCTTATAATTAAAGGAAAGCCTGTTTTTCAGGAAAACCTCCAACTTGTGGGGACCCTACCCACTAAAGGAAGCCAAGGTTGGTCTGGGAGCTCCCTCATCACCTGCTCTAGGTGCCTTTCAGGTGAGTTAATCAACTAAGCAGGGCTTGTCTCTGGATTTCAGGACACACCCAACTTTGTGCCAGTTCCCTTTCAGTTCTCTGATATCCTCTTTGAAAAGCAGGCTGTTCCTTTGTTCAGGAGTATTAACTCAAATTCCTTTCCAAGGCCCACACCACACAAATGCAGAGCGGCAACCCAAAGGGAGCTCACCCAGAAGAACCAAGGTTCTTCCAGGTTTACAGGAATGGTGCAAACAAACTATCCCAATTAGGAGATATCCTAACCATTTTTCCTGTCTCCTCCCCCAAATTCCCCTATGTTGAGCGCAGGAACCAGATCCCATTTAAGATGAGCTCAATGGATCCAGTAAAAAGAGAGGCACCCAGAATGGGGGGAGGGGCACCATCCCACTGGCCTCAAGCCCTCCCTCAAGTTGCGTGGGGGCGGGGGCACCTTGTTTTGAGAAGACTCCAACTGAGTTCACTCTAACCCAGACCATGGATGTATGTATCAGTCTGAAACTGATAAAATGATACCTGGCCACTAAATCCAATTCTTCCACATAAAACCCTAAGAACTCTGAAAACTGTCCACATAATCCCAAGTGTGTGTGTATGTGTGTTCTTGAAGGGCGGACTGCATCAGAGACATCCACAGGGAGGGCAAGGAAGAAACTGAAGCCGCCATCAACTACACAGAAACCAGAGCCAGATACTAAACTGGAACTAAACTTCCGGCTCCCTTACTGAACCTCCCTGACCCTCAGTTTCTTCATTGGTGAAATAACGACTATCACCCTTACCTCTGGGAGGATGTGAGGACAAATGAAAGAACATGGCTGGAGCAACAGCACGGGGCCTGGCCCTGGCAGCGTCTGAAGACAGGTGTCTGGCCTTAGCCTGGACAGTGAGTCTGTGATCCAGAGAACTCTCCCCATACAATCAAGACGTTCTGAACATTCACCCAAAAAGTGCAGTGAATTTAAAACAGCCTAATGGAGAAAATGATCTAGAGAACCCCTCCTTGGCATTAAGATTGTGACATCCTAACAAAAGGATGACTAATCAAAGAACAAATGAAAGCGAGCCCTGTGACCAGAGCAAGATCACCAACAAGGCCCCTAGGTGTCTCCTCGGTGTGACACCCCGCCCTGTGACAATCAAACAGGAGCTAGTAGTGCCAGACATTAAGTGCTCAATAAACGGTCATTCTAGTGTTACTGCAACAAAAATAAGATAAGGTACTTCAATGTCTGCATGGATTTCTGAAGCACCAAATTAAGTCTGCAAAGGACAGAAAGAACCAAACAGATTCCTCCACCAAGAAGCAGACAGGTGCAAAGTGAAAAGGGCCGGATGGTGCCGGCCCCACCACTTAGAGCCCCCGTCAACCTCTAGGCACATGACTCGCCAGGCTGCGAGTGTGGGAGAAGAGCCACTGGTGTGAAAGGCAGAGTTCGCAGCACAGCGGCCTGCAAATGTCACTTGTCCTTGATGTAGAACTCTGCGGAAAATCTCAGTGGCCCTCGCTGTTGCCCGCAGCAACTAGCACCGCGCCATTTGTAGTACAAGCGAAACACCCAGATTCGAAGGTTACCCCAGAACCGTGGAGGCAAACGCTGCCCAGGTGACGGGATGCCAAGCCGGCCCAGTCGAAATGAGGCCAGGGTTCCCCGTTTGTTTGCCACGCGGCCAGCATGGCGCGGTCAATCAATGAACCTCCCACTGGAGGGGCCACGGACACTGTGACCCCACATCTAGAGAGCCGGAGTCCGTGACACCGGGGTGCAGGCGGCGCAGGCACGGTCCAGCCACGTCCCTGGTTCTGCTGTGAGCCAGGGTCGCGGCCTGGGGGACCACTGCGGAGTCCCGCGTCCTCTCGCGGCTCCTCCTCTGCTCGGCCCCCGCAGGTGCAGGGCCGGACCGGCCACCCGGGTCGGAGCTAGTCCGCCCAGCACAAAGGCCTGCAAGGGGAAGGAGGAAGTGGGCCCGGGGGGTAGGGCCCACTCTAGCACCTCTCAACGACTTCCTCGCGGCGGGAAGCGACTCTCGATTTACAAGTGAAAAGGCGTCGCGAGAAGGAGGGGCGTTTCCGGGGGCTTCAGGTACCGCGGCCGGGGAGGGGGCGGGGCAGGCCCGCCAGGTAGCCGGGAGGGCGGGGAAGCGGGGAAAGGTGGGGCGCACCCAGCTGCCAGGTGCTCGGCCGGCAGAGGGCGGGGCCCCCAGGTACCCCAGCCAGGGGGGAAGGGCGGAGCCCACAGGCCTGCGGCCCCGGGGATCCGGGAGGCTTCACCTTAGGGCTCGGGTGTCCTGGAACCCTGGGACCCCGGAAACCCAGACGCCAGGAGGCCGAGTTTCCAGCTGGCGGACACCCCTGCAGTCCGGGAAATGCAACCAGGCCCGGCCCCCTCCGAGTGCGGCCGGCCAGGTACGGCGGGCTGGCGTCCACCTAGGCCCAACCTTGCCCTCCCCGCAACAGAAGGTCGAGCAGGACACCGGAAGTCGTCCTGCTGTCAGGCTGGGCCGATCGAAGGGGTTCCCCGCGCCCCAGGCCCCACAAACCGCGCTACAGAAACGAGAAGGAAAACAGCCTCTTTATGACTTAGGGGAGGCAATTCAATATTTCTTCCTGGCATAAAATAGGAATTGCTCTATTTACCCAGCCCGCAGGAGCGTCGTGAAGATTAATGACTGTGAAACGTTTTTAAGATCAAAAACATTCCCAGGTTTTACTTATAGGCACTTGTATGTGCATATTAATATCTGCACAGCAAAATATGCTCTTCATTGATTGCCCTCCCTAAGTGACTTCTATTCCTTAATCTGAAACCCGCTGAGAAAAAGGAATCAGGCCCATCTCAGTGTGCCCCTGGGACACTAAGGAATATAGGTAGGAAATGTCATTTCGACTAGGCATCCACTCTGAGCCTCCTGCTCCATCCAGTCCCCAGAGCAGACAGAACAATCCAGCCAGCAGTGCAGACCACAGTTGAATGTCTGGAAGAGGGGAAATAACTTTTTAAACATTATTGGTCACCAACACTGGGCAGAAAACACAGGACCCTACCCAGCTCATTAGGCGGGTGCCCCCACCAAACTTGGGCCTCATCAGGGTCTCCAGTGTTTGGAAAGCCTTGGCCGGCACTTGGACCCAGTGGTCAGCCAAGCTCTGCCATTGCCAGGAGCCCACGCAGCCCATCTGGCCCAGCAGCTCCAACAGCAAGGCCTCCCGCGTGTCACCAGCACTCTGTTCCTCCCAGCAAAGCAAGGCCATGTGACAGCTCCAAGGATTCTGCTGGGCTCCCCCAGGGGCCTCTCCACTCCAGGATGAACCTTCTCAGTTCCCTCAACCTTCCTGGGACACGGTTTTGAGATGTCTCTCAGGCCCTGCTGGCTCTGGACGAATTCCAGGTAGGCAGGCCCAGAAGCTCCAGCACTGCCCCACACCCCTTCCCTCGGCCCACCAGGGTCTGAACAAGCAGGGGACAAACTGACTTTTGCACTTTTAGACTGACTGGCAGTAAAGACCATCCATTAGCAAAAGAATAAGCTCACAGCTAGAGTTCATTTAAAAGGAAAGTAGCATAAACCCTTTCCTGGTTCCTCACCCCCCTCCAAGATGCTGTTCCACCTCCCCCTCTCCACACCCCCTTCTCTCACACACCTGGGGCAAGTAAAATACCATCACTTCCAGGTTTGATTCTGGCCATTTACACCTATGAAAGTATTCTTCACTAGCCTCAACATTTAGGTAGGTTTTTTAAATTGCCATATTGGAAAAAAAAATCTCATTAGGCCAGAGGAGGTGACCTCTATGATCTAGGTCTTCGGGTCCTTCCAGAGAAACTTCCTTGGATTCCGTGACTCCATAATGAAGTTTTTGTTTGTCCTGGGCTTGGACAGATTGCCGGAGGCCAGATTTCAGGCATGGCTGGAGCGCAGCCGCGATTAGCTAGACTTTACAAGCCCTGAGCTTGCCTGGTGCTGCAGAAAGACCCACACACCATCTCAGTGACACATTCTTTAACGTGGCCCCTTCAGGCTTCTGCCACAACCTGGCTGGGATGAGACACAGAAACATTGCCCCGATTTCCAAACAATCTTTAAGCCAGCTGACAGTTTCTTTTTAAGTCATAATTAAAGATCTGTTTTAATGCAAGAAGCACATTTCTGCTGATCAGGAGAGCTTCTGAAGGGAGTACAAAGCAGCGACATAATGGAAGGGGTTTCGTGTGTGTGTGTGTGTGTGTGTGTGTGTATTTTACAAGTGAGGAGGATTTTTAGAACCAAAATGGATGAAAAGCGCCACCCTCCCCCCACCCCCCAACTCCCACCCCCAGGACTTTTCTGGACTCACAGAAGCCAACAACCAAAGGCAAGGCTGGCCACCAGGGTAAGGCTACAACAGCTCTTCAGGGTTAACATCCTTTAAACAGCAACTGACCTTCAGGAGAAATGAAGGCTCTATTGTTACCTAGGACAGAAAAGTCACAATTCTTTATAAAACCAAAATTATCACTTGTCTCATTAATAGGAACCCAACCATGTTATCACAATTGTTGTGAATATTAAGCCAACCCTAGGCAACCATCTGCTAAATTTAGTTAGGTAAACAGCTAAAGCAGATCATTTCTAAAACATTCGCTGAAGGAGAGACAAAGCTAAGTACATACAGAAACTGCAACTGGCCAGAAAGTTCTAACTAAGTGTAGTTGCTAAAAATCCGAATGGGGCATCAGCCCTCCACAATGGTCAATTATCTACATTGATTCCACTTAGGGTGAGGGTTAAGAGGGAACAGGAATGCAGGTCACTTCAGCTATAGAGTTGGCTCCACTTTGGGACCTCCGCTTCCACGTGGAAGCAGGAGGGCTTTGTGCACGGATGAGTAAGATTCGATCCAAGGGGAGCTTTTTCTGCAATGGCAGCAGCTGCGCAACAGAACATCAACATCCAGCAAAATTCATCCTCGCTGCACTTGCCCTAACGCTACCAACACATTCAAACTACTTTAAAGGGAGGACAGGAATAAAAATAAACACAACTTCTTCCTGTGGCTTAAGACACCTCAGTTTCTGGTGTTGAATATTATTTCTTAAAATTGCATCTCACGGGGAAAAAGGTTTGTTTACACTTTCCTTGAAACACTCCACTCTCTGCCTTTAGAATTTTTCCTCAAAAAAAAAAAAAAACCCATGAGATTACTGAGTAGAGAAAGCACACGAAGTTCCCCCAGCAGTCCAGAAAAGACCACTTTCTATGAAAAACTCTGGAAAGGGGCAGACCAGATTTCCAAGCCGGGCAGAGACAGATGAATGCCACTCTGCTTCCCAACCCGTCTGCACCTCCTGAAGTTTCTGCAGTCTCCAGCAGCTACAAGAATGAAGGCGAAACTGCCCCTTGGCTCCCATGGTCAACATTCCACACAAACAATGGCCTGGCTCTGTCCCTATTGTACAATCTGTATTCATTTGTGAATCCCCCCCCTTTTACACAATGTGCAAAGCCCTCTTTTCACAGGCAAACTTCTGAATGCCCAAGTGCAGCCATAATTTAGGCTTTAAACATTAATAATGATAGCTAAAAGCAAACTCCAGATTATGCCCAAACATTAATTTGTGAATATCATTAAGAGTCACACTGATGGCTTTTGGATACTCTCCATTAAATCATGATCAAAAGAGCCACTGAACACCTTAAAAATGGCTCTGAAGTTTTCAGCAATTATTAAATATAATTTTCCAAACCCAGAGATAGATTTAAAAAAAAAAAACAACAAAACCCTTTCATAAGCCTTTGATACATATTCCATCAAACACAGACTTGAACAAAAATTAACTTCAAAAGACAGGATGGGGAGGGAAGCTGTGCATTTTGCCTTCTTTCCAGGAGTGCTTTAGCTTTAACTTGTAGCAGTGTAAATTAGGACATGCTTACCAGCTGGAAGGGAGAAAACTGATATCTGCCCAGGCAGCACAGCCTCTGAGAGCATATCCATTCCAGCATTTCCATGTGCCTACTGAAAGTTTTCAGTAGGGGAAGTCCACAAAAGCATTCCTTAGCTAGCAATTCACAGAAAGATTCCTGGGGGAAAAGCCACCCCAGTATTTCATGATATGGGGTCACTTCTATTAAGTTCAAGTAGTACTTCTTTTTAAAGGGGCAGATAAACTGGACTCCCATTTTTTAATTACTACAAAAATGTGTTCCACCCTGGGTAATGGAACTATCATTCAGACATGGAGATACTACCTGAGTTGTGTCCTGCCCAAGAGATAAATTTCCCTTCCCAATCATGTGCCGTATGAATATATATTTGTCGGCTGGATCAGAGACACAGGACACTTGGGCTGCTGCTCTTCACTGATAGATTATTAACAGATTGACCCAGCCTACACTCGCATACATTATGATGACAGCCCCTCTATACTGAAATGACAGTGGTAAAAAATGACAACGGGAGCCGATGTTCTACTGTTGCTGTAAACTCTTTAAAATTTTTCCATTTAGGGAAAGCATTAAGTGCAAAGGGTATAACTTTGCCTTCAAAAATGATTCATGATGTTAGTGAACTGTTCGCAAATGGGATTCTGGAGCTGGATCTCAGCGGGGCCGCTCTGAGAGGTGTCCTTTCTGCTGTCCTTTTTGTTTTTTCAACAGTGAATCTCAAGGATTTCAAACAGTGTGAGCCGTCCTAAGCTCCCTTTGCTCTAATATTTTAACAGTTCCCAATAATATCATTTTTAACCCCAGTGCATGGCTTGTTCAGTACGTATTTTATACATTCATTGTTTATTTACCTCCTAGCCAGGGACTCAGAAACCGAACAGCTACAGGTTGATTTTGTAGTTCTGGTGGTGGTGGTTGTTATTCATTTTTAATCTCTCTTTGAAACACTTTCCAGGCTTATGAATAAGACTTCTGTTTGGAGTTCTAAAAGTTAAGAGTGAAGTTATTGATTATTGTCTGAAAGGGGAACTGATGGGCTAGTTAATGATTATACAGATAGCAAGTTTTACTGTTCCATCGTGTGTACACGACCAGATTAACAATGGCAGAGAAAGCAAACGCAACTTGGCAGCGACAGGAACAGGTGTGCTGCACGTCTTAAAAGGCCAAAATATCTCACAAAGTATGTCACTGGTGCGTTTTTACAATGGCAGTAGTGTTTGTTTTTAAGTAGCCAAACTTTCTTACTTTCTTAACTTTAAAGAGACACACTTGGCAAATATCTCTTCACTGAATCCATGACTAAATCCCACACATAAACTGCAACTCATGCCTAGCAAGGAAATGCTTTTTAGGGACAAAGAGGTTTTTTTAAAATCAGTTAAGAAAAGGTAATTCACCCTGCCCCTCCCCCCAGGAGAACACCCATTCAAGGGTCAGTTTCAAAGATCCCAAGTGAAATCGTAAATAACTCACAGGGCTCTGAGATCAACCTGCAGTCTTAGGAAGGTACAATTAGAAACCGGGAAGGCAACATATCCTACCTTATCTTTCCAAACAGGAAAAATAATTAAACCAAAAAGCACCTTGTCAGGTTCAAAACAAGCTTCGAACCCAAGATCTTTTATTAATAATTCCCTCTAATAACTGCTTTCCACAGGGACATAACTGGGGTCCCCTACCCCTGGGGCACAGAAACCAATCAGCACCGTAAATTCCCTTTGCCTCCAACCCTCCCTCCCTTGTACTAGGGCAGGGTGGGGGCAGGGGGTGACCCAACATCAACACTTACACTCTACAGGAATATGCTGGCTTATTTCCTTTGTTTGCTCATGTTATACTTGATCAAGTGTGAACGATTAAACTGGTTTCATTGAAAGCAAGTGCATTCACGGCTAACATCCAACTTCAATGGCAACTGTAAGCATATCTTGCAAGGAGGACTTGCTTTTTTGCTTGAAATCTACTATATCATTAACTTTTCTTCTGGGGGCAATAAAAACGGGGGTGGGGGGATTCTCAAGAGAGTATCAGAGTAGTTCAGAGATCTAATGCCATGCCAAACAAAAGAATATTTAGTGTTTCAAGGCCAATATACAGTCCCTGCTACTTAAAAAAAAAAATCCTATTTCAATATTAAAGCAGCTATGACTGAAAATGTTTAATTAGCATTTTGAATATTACTTTATAATTGCTGTAAGAAGTACCCTTTGAAATCAAGTGATTATAAAACCAAGATCCTTTAAAGTCTCATTACTTCAAAATGTAAAAGATTTATAGTCAAGAAAAAAATATTTCAAAACTTTGGAATTCTCCAAAGTTCATGAAAACTAGTTCTACTTTGAGAACCCTCGAGGCAAAACAGCAATCTTAGGTACTGAACACAAGGTAATTTTTAAACTGCCTTTGAACCCAAACACCTAGTAAAGAAGGCTATCTTTTTTCAAAGAGTGGTATGAGAGTTGATATATTTCGCCCAAGTTAGAAGACAGAAAGAATCACTTTGTAAACTTCCCCAAAATATAACGTCCCCTCAAAATTATCCATGTCAGATAAAAATATACCAGTCTCTAGAATATCCAACAGAATTGCAAATAAGGCATTTAGCATTTTAAATTCCCAATGCATATTTATAGAACAGAATTCTCTTGTCTATCCTTCCAGCCACTCGCACCAGACTCTCTAAGAACTTAACCCGATCTCCAATCTTTAAAGAAAAAAAGGGGTAAATATACAGAGAGGTCTGTTTACCCCGGATAGGGCAAGGGAGCCCGGCGTGACGACGTAGGCCATTGCCAACAGCCTCCACCACAAGCACGTAGAGCGGCGGGGATTTCTACGAAAAATTCCTCCTCTCCCCTACAAAATCCTAAAACGTGGGGTCCCCTGCAGCCAACTGCTGCTTGGGCCGCCTCCGAAAAAAGTACCCGGGGTCGGGGCGGGAGGTAACCACACACACTCGCGCGCACACGCACACGGTGTCCGCGACCATCGTCGCTGGCGAAAAGCAAGCCACGGGAGGGAGTGTGTGCGCGCGTGTCTCGGCGCGGCCCGCGGTGACCGCGCCGAGCTCTTGGGCCCGCGGCCTCCGAGCCCCAGGACGCGGGGTGGGCTGCGGACGACGCGCCGCGCCGCCGGGCCTCCCGCTGGAGAAAGGCCCAGGCGCGCCCGACTCCCGCGCTCCTCTGCCCTACTCGCCCGGGGCACCGGGGAGATCGCGGGGAAGAGAAAGGAAGGCGCTTTCCCTCTGCCGCGCGGGTCCGTCCGGCGCCGCGGAGGACGAGGAGGAGCAGGGACCGCGGCAGCCCGGCCGTCCCTGCGCCGCGCCAGGTCCCCGCTGCCTGGGGCGCGCCCTAGCCAGCCCCTCCTGCGAAACTTTTCTTTTTGATTCGCCCCACCCGAAAAGTGCGGCCCGGGCGAGGAAGATGGGGGAGGCGGGTGGGCCGGGCTCCCGGCGGCGGCGGGCGGCGGGTGGTTGGCGAGGAGGAAGTGGTGCCCGCGGGAGCGCGGCCGGGCAGAGGAAATGCCCTGCCCGCCCGGCCCCCGCCCGCCGCCCGGCCCGCCCAGGCCCCCCGCCCCGCCGCGACTTTGGCGGGCCGAGCCCCGCGCGGCAGTGGCGGCGGCGGCGGCAGATGTGGCCCGGCTGCCCAGAGGAGCCAACAATGCGGGGCCGGCAAAACAAAAGGGTTCCACTTCGCCTCCTTTCCTGTCTTTCACTTGTGCTCCCCGGGTGCCGCGCGGGAGCGGGCCGGCAGGGGCAGCGCCCCCGGGGACCCTGGGCTGCGCGAGCCCCGACTTCCGCGTGGACCCCTGCTTCTCCGCACCCGCCCCCCCGCCTCCCAGGCTCAAGGCCCGCCGTACTCGGACTCCTAGTCCCCGGGGATCTGGCCGTATTGTCCCCGCGGCGCGCTGCGCGCTCGGCCTGGGTCGCCAGCGGCCCCCACGCGCGCACCCACCGGGCTAGGGGAGCAGAAGCCGGGGGCGCCTAGGGAACCGTCGCCGAGACGCCGCTGCCGCCGCTGCCCTCCGGCCGCCGCCGTGCTCGGGGTTTCTTTCTCTCTTTTTTTTTTTTTTGCCAATCCTGATGGGAAGGAAGGTGACCGCCTACTTCGCATTCATCAACTCTCATCACAACAACAAAAATCCTGGCGCAAACGGCGGCCAGCGGGCGCAATCGGTGGAGGGGGGCGGCAGGCGAGGACCCCCGGGCCGGCGTCCACCTCCGGGC
>RJWJ010019210.1:0-30598 GCA_004363605.1 Indri indri | reverse complement strand
GAGTCAGCATCATAAAAAATTTAAAAAGAAAAATAAAAGCTGGGTGTGGTGGCACTCATCTGTAGTCCAAGCTACTCAGGAGGGAGAACCAGGACAAATGATCACTTGATCCCAGGAGTTCAAGGTTTACAGTGAGCTGTGATTGTGCCACTGCATTCCAACCTGGGCAACAGAGTGAGACTGTGTCTCTAAAAAAATTTAAAAAAAACAAAACGAAAAAAACAAGTAAACTATTTACCTTACATCAAAGTAGGTATAGATAAAATTTATAATACTTAAAACAGTAAATGATATAAAAATAACTAGCTGATTTTTGATGAAAATGGTGATTTATGTTCAAGATATTCTACTTGTATATTTTTGAGTAAACAGTCTCAGAATAGTTAGGGTCATATGGCTCCTAAATTTGATTGAATACAATCAGAATTATTTCTTCAGGTGGAAATTTCATGGATCGTTTTACTAGTAATAGGAGTTATATAAATAATTTGTAAATATATAAGGTCACAACATACTGGCCAGGCACAGTGGCTCATGCCTGTAATCCAAGCACTTTGGGAGGCCAAGGTGGGAGGATTGCTTGAGGCCAGGAGTTCAAGACCAGTTCAAGACACTGTCACTACAAAAAATACAAAAATTAGCTAGATGTGGTGGCACACTTGTAGTCCTAACTACTTGGAAGGCTGAGGTGGGAGGATTGCTTGTGCCCAGGTGTTTGAGAGTGCAGCAAGGCTTGATGGCACCACTGTGCTACAGCCTGGGCAACAGAGCAGAACACTGACTCTTAGGGAAAAAAAAACAACAACAACAAAAACACAATATTCTATCATAAGAGAGATTTTGAAGTAACTTCTCTCTATCTTAATTTTAGGTCCAGAGTGTCAATTCTTGTCATAGCTGTGCTTGTGGCAATTCTAATTCCTGGGACAAAGCTGATGAAGATGATATTAAACTTGTTAATATTCCTGTGACCACTCCTGAGAACTTATACTTAATGGGTAGGAATAATATGATAAAGTTTTAAGATACTGTACTCACATTTAATTTGAAACTAAAACTGAATTGTTCTAAGAGAAGCAACTGTAATTTTAAAATGTTCTTTTGTCTGTTGAATCTAGTCTACATAACATAGCCCATTGTATTAGTTTCCTGGGGGTGCTGTAACAAGTTACCATAAACTTGGTGGCTTAAAATGACAGAAATATATTCACTCAGAGTTTTAGAGGCCAGAAGTCCAAACTCATTAACACTGGGTTGAAATTAAAGTGTTGGTAGAGCAATGCTCCCTCTGGAGGCCTGGGGAAGAATTCATTCCTGGCCTCTTCCGGGTTTCGGTAGTTGCCAGCATTCCTTGGCTTGTGGCCACATCACTCCAGTCTCTGCCTTCATTTTCATATCACATTCTCCTCTGTGTGTATCAAGTCTCCCTCTGCCTCTCTCTTACAAGGACACTTTTGATTAGATTTAGGGCCCACCAGGTAATCTAGGATAATCTCCCCATGTTGGGATTCTTAATCAGATCAACAGTTAAAGGTTCTAGGAATTAGGATCTGATATCTTCCTGTGGCCGTTATTCAGCCTATGACCCTAACCTTACCTAATCTGTTGACTCTTACCTAATGAATCTGTCAGAATCCACTTTACTTGATCTATTTTATTTAGCCGTCATTTGCGTTCTTTTTATATCCAGAAAAAAATTTTAAATAGAAAGAAGGCCTTCATACTCGATGCAAGTCCGATAAAAAAAAGAAAGATAGAAAGAAGGCCTTCTGTGTAGTACATCTCAGTAGTCCTTTTGGCTTGACTATGACCATATCTAGGGGACCTCACTGCAGCCTTGGAGAAGAACCAAATGAACCTATTGCTGAATCAGAAGATTCAAATTCTCTTCCCTGTTTTTCCCTACTCTATTTCACGCTATCTTTCTTTTAATGGAAATGCATACAAAATAAAAAACAAAACCAAAAAACCTTCATGTGGCCCTGGCCAGTGAGCAGTAAAGGGGTTGATGACTTGGCAGAAGGACCGTATGCTTCTGAACATATTGCCACACTTTAGAATAGTTAGACTATATCATCGCCAGTGCTATCACAGTAGGTACTCCTTCTGTGGGAAAGAAGGAAGAATAGTTCTTTTAGTACTTTTTCCGAAAGTCTCCAGAGAATGAAGCTCACTATATTTCTAGATCACTCTAATTGTCTAGTAACTTACACTCACAGCTTCTGTTAGAATATTGAAAGTTTGAATTGAAGAGAAATAGAGCAAAGCTAGAGATGCTGCAGGGGGTCTTATTATAGAATTAAGATTGGGGCTGGGCATGGTGGCTCACACCTGTAATCCCAGCACTTTGGGAGGCCTAGGCAGGAGAATTGCTTTAGGTCAGGAGTTGAAGAGTGGCCTGGGTAGTGTAGTGATACCTTGTCTCTACAGGAAAAAGTAAATAAAATTAGCTGAGCATGGTGGTGCACGCCTGTAGTCCTAGTTACTCAGGAGGCTGAGGCAAGAGGATTGGTTGAGCCCAGGAGTTGGAGGCTGCAGTGAACTACCATCATGACACTGAAGTCCAGCCTGGGTGACAAAGTAAGACACTCTTTCTCAAAAAAAAAAAAAAAAAAAAAAGAAAACAAAGATTGGTAGGAGCCCTATGGAACACCTAGACCAATCACCCATCTGTGGTTTCAATTCCCATTACAAAATTGATGACATTAAAAAAAGATTGATGACATACGTTTGACTTCTGGTTACAAAACTGATGATGTGTAGTAGTCTAGGTATTCTATAATGAGATGGGGCACAGTACTTCCTAAGGAGGCAATTTTTATCTTTGGACAACTCTGCTGTCAAATAATTCTTCTGGAGTTCTGCCAAAATAATCTGTATAGAGAGGGGATAGTGCGAGAAAAGGATAAAGGAATTAGAGTTATATGGCTTGGAGAAAGGAGGGTAGTGATATAATTGTCTTTTATGTGCATGTAAGTATTTTTAGGAGAAAGAACAAAAAGCTATTCTTTGCTATAGAAAATTAAACAAGAAGGAAAGGCCTACATTGCATTTAAAGAAATTTTATTTGTTCAGGGTTGTAGGCTATCTACAGATAATTGAAGATATGACTTTCAAGGAGAGGTATTCTTTATCTACTATATCTGAAAACTATCTTAAGAATGACTTGCCCGGTTTCTTAAGCGGCTTTCAAAGATTTTTTTCTTTTATATGGGTAGAAAAAGTTGAAGATTTAGAATATTTGGTTTTGTTTAAAGTACATAATTATTTTGGTAAGCTTTTTTTTATATTTAGAGAAAGAGAGGCACATATTCACCTTTATTCCCACAAAAGCTTTCTCTCAGCAGGAATGTGAAATTCCTGCTTGAACTATAACTAAGCCTTTATGGCAGCGGTCCCCATCGTTTCTTGGCACCAGGGACCGGTTTCATGTAAGACAATTTTTCCACGGGTGAGGGCGGGTGGTGGGTGTCGAGCTTAGGTGGTGATGTGAGTGATGGGAAGCAGCTGTAAATACAGATGAAGCTTTGCTCACTCCCCTCTCCCCCACCTCCTGCTGTACAGCCTGGTTCCTAACAGGCCACAGACCGGTACTGGTCCACAGCCCAGGGGTTGGGAACCGCAGCTCTGTGGGGTACATTCAATATCTTGCTGATTTTTTTTTTCCTTTCAGTCCAACGCATGTAGCATCTTGCTGATTTTTGACTGTGGCTCACCAGTTTTTCCATCCAAATCAGCAGGTTGGCATCATAGTGGTTTAGGATACCCTATGGAGGAAAAAATATGGAAAAGACTGTATTTTGGACTTCTATGCTATTATCTTTCCTCTTGGCTTCACTGCCTCCTTCTGACAACTTAGAATCTTGATAGCTTCTTGTAAACTAGTTTCTTGTATTTTCCTGTCAGTTTTCTTTTTAATTTTGGAGGGTGCTTTGAAACGTAGTTGTGTGTTTATAAAAATTAGCTATTACTGTTGAATTTTTGGTGGTGAATTCATGATACTGTTTTAGGAAAATTCTAATCACCATATACATTAGAGTTACATTTTTTAAAAAATGAAAACATATTGGCCATTTTGTCTCTAGTTTTTGTTTACCTGGAACTGTAGGCCCAGAATATATGGGGAAATTAAGATTCAACTATGAAATGATGTGAGTATAAAATGATTCTTTGGTATCAAAATTACAGTCAGGCTGGCCATTGGTGATGACTGTATGAAAACATTTCAGACCCCAAATAATTTTATTTGGGCATTGGTTTTGCTTATTTACAATTGTTCTGTTCTTAATTTTTAGGTATGGAATTGTTTGAAGAGGCATTGCGTCGATGGGAACAAGCTCTAACCTTTCGCAATAGACAGGCTGAAGATGAAGCCTGCAGTTCCATTAAACTGGGTGCAGGAGACGCCATTGCTGAAGAAAATGTGGATGTAAGGATGATCCATTCGAGAGTGGTTTTCATAATATTGGAAGACTCAGTCTATTTTTAATGTTGATTCGTGTACTTGCTTTCTGTGGCATTTAAAAGAACTGGTTTTTTTTTCTCCTGAGGGACCATGTAGGGTATTTCTTATTGGGCTTTTTTTATTCATTTAGTTGTTAAATGCCAGATTTACCATTCATCAACTTTTCTGAATTCCCTAGGATATATAGAATAAGCAGATATTCTAAAGGAATTTTCTTTTCTTTTTTAGAGATGGGGTCTCACTATATTGCCCAGCTGGAGTGCAGTAGCTATTCACAGGAGTGATCATAGCACACTACAGATCTGAAATCCTGGGCTCAAGCAGTCCTTCTGCCTCAGCCTCTTCAGTAGCTGGGACTACAGGCTGCTGCCACTGCACCCAGCTTGGAATTTTTAAAAGTCTGTTTTGTGCTTTGGGATTAAGTGCCATTATATTCATAGAAGTCAAATAGTATTATAGCCCCTGAACCAGTCCTTACTGATTATGTCGGTAGGCTGGTGGTTCTCAAACTTGAATATGCATTAGAATCACCTGGAGGGCTTGTTAAAACACAGATTTGGGAGCCCCACCCATAGGGTTCCTAATTCAATAGGACTGGAGTGGATCCTGAGAATTTGCATTTCTAACAAGTTCCCAGGGGATGATGATGCTTCTGGTTCAGGGACCTTAAAGAACCCCTAATCTAGTCTAAGCACTTAATTTTACATATAAAGAAACTGAATCCCTGAGAACTGGGATGATTTTGCCAAAGGCCCAGCTAGAACCCAGGCCTCCTGACTTCCACTGCAGTACTCTTTCCACTGCCTAACAGTAGTTTTTTATATATGCCTCACTTTCCCTGCCTTTTATTTGAAAGTGGGAAATCTTTAGATTTTTAACATTAGAGTCTAATATTTGCTGTGTGTACTTTTTTCTCACCTCGTAGGATATTATTAGTTCTGAATTTATTCATAAACTTGAAGCTCTGCTGCAAAGAGCATATCGTCTCCAAGAGGAGTTTGAAGCTACCCTTGGGGCACCTGATCCTAATTCCCTTGCAGATAATATTGGTAAGATGGTTATTTTATATGGTTTTTATGAAATGTATGATTATTTTCTTTTATATTCTTAGAATCATTTGCTTAAATGTCTCATGTATTTATAGGTTACATATTTTTAAAAAAATAGCCAAGAGAAAACAAGTTCTATCATAGTTCTTTTTTTTTTTTCAGTTTTATTTTTCATGTGAACGTAATGCCTTTGAGATATAAATTCAAGTATTTCCCATGGGTAGGACTGTGACATCATTTTAAAAATATATTGTAGGTGAAAAAATCCCAGTTAAAGTGTTGGAGGGAGGGAAAAAATAAACAATAATATAAAAATGGGATAAATGCCTACCACCTGAGAAACATGCATGTAGCTAATGGCACACATTTAAAATATTTTAAGTAATTATAGTTCTTGGACCCCATTTTCATTGCTTTTGATGTAAGTAGTCAATACATACATTATTATATACCATTACCTTTATTTCCTATTTTAAAGAGAAAAGAACTCTCCCCTCCCTCCCCCGACATTGAGACAGATTCTTGCTTTGTTGCCCGGGCTAGAGTGTAATGGCATCATAGTAACTCACTGCAACTTCAAACTCCTGGGCTCAGCCTCCTGAGAAGCTGGGACTATAGGCACATGCCACCACACCCAGCTAATTTTTTTTTTTTGTAGAGACAAGGTCTCACTGTTGCCCAGGCTGGTTGCTTCCCAAAGTCCTAGTATTACAGGTGTGAGCCACCACACCCAGCCCCAGAAAAGTGCTTTGAAGAGAGTTCTTGAATAAAGTCTTGGAAGGAAGGAATGACTAAATTGCTTTCTCAACTTCTGTAAATGCCCCCAAAGAAAGAAATAAGACCAAATTATATTCTGTCTTTTAAAATACTTAAAAATTTAAGTATTTTTTAGTGTGAGGAGGATTGTTGTTTTCAATTTGAAAAAAAAGTTAAGGAGTTTTAAGTTATTCCACATTTGTTTCTGAACATAAAATACTGAAAGTGGCTGCATTTTTAGGTATTTACATCCCTACATATGTTGAATTTAGGTAAAAGATTTTGTATTAGAATTACGAATTACTGACTATATGTCATAGTCAGGGTTATATGAAATCTCTTTCTATTAACTTTGGTTTTTGCTTTTTCCTACTATTGTCACCAACCATTATTTATTAGACTTGAGTATTTTTTAATAGTTTCTCTGCTATTAGCATAGGCATAATGTTTTGACAGATATAGGAGATTACATACAGGCCAGAAAAATAGGCAACATTCATAAATATAATTTGTCAAAGCCTTATTTTTATATTTGTTTCTTTCTACAATTTCTTTTGTAACTTTATTAGAATGTCATTTATGATAGTAAGGCACAGAACGGACAGAAGAAATTTTTAAAAACCTCAAATGTAGAATGGGAGTGGAACAAGTAGAAAAGATAGGAAAGTCGTTAAGTAGAAAAGCCACAGAGAACAAGTAGAAAAAAATTATCAGTGTAAGGAGGAAAGAGAAAGAGGACCCTGTGACTTTAAATGTCTTACTCTAGGAATAGAGGCTTTGCCTATACTGTTCTAATCTTCTACTTGCAGTTTCTTCCAGTCTCATGATAAGGATTGTGTAGATATGCAGTTCTTGTTCTTTTTGGCTTGTAATATGCATCTCAGCTTTGGTTCTGTTTAAAATGCCCAAAGTTGCTTTTTTTCTATCACCTACCATAGAAGTTGGTGAGGTTCATCTTTGATTTCTTCAGATTATAAAGGTTACTTGGGTATTACTCCAGAGGTCTGGTTTAGGTCCATGTTTCTTCTAGACCAGAAGACCCCTGGGCAGTGGCTTAATTTCTGGGGTTTTCAGGTTGTTTCAGAGGACATTATTGTTGATAGGTTTTTTAGGATTGACCCCTAATCAATCTATACATTTAGTTCGCTTAGGTTCGGAATAAGTTCCTGACCACATTTGTGTCTTAACCTGGGCTGTCACTGGCTATTAGCCTGATGTGCTTTTCCCCGTAGCCTAGCAGTGCCTTGGCCCCCACTATTGCCCTCAAATTTCCAGTTGACATGAAACTGTTGTATTTTGGTCCTTTTTGGGAATTGTTTGGATACTGCATGTTTTCGTTTTTGTACTTCTGGATTGAAAGAGCTGAATCTATGGCTGAGACTCAGTAGCTCTGTTATAACCGTTACTTGATATTAATCAAAATTGCTTAGAAATCAGTTAACTCACCTCATTCTCTACATCTAAATTCATTTTATATCTTTAGTTTATTGAGAGGCAACTTATAGTTAGTGTCATAAATCAAGAGGGTCTAACAAATGCCTTCAGAGGCTCGGGTGAATTTAAACCAAGTATTGATCTGACTTTGGTTAATACTTCATTGTTTTAGAATCTACTTTATCTTATTTGATTAAATTAATTTTTTTCTCGTAAGGATTTGATAGGCTTTCAAGGCTAGAAGATGTCTAAGCTATCATCTAATTTATCTCCTTTCCTTCTATGCTTAATAGCATTTTTTTTTAAAGACAAGGTCTCACTCTGTCACCGAGGCTGGAGTGCAGTGGCTCCATCATAGAAAATTATCTCACTTAGTCCTTACAACGGCTTTTATGATATAAATACAGTTATCTTCCCCACTTTTCAGAAGGGGAAAGTAAGGTACAGAGACATTAAGTAGCTTCTCCAGGCACAGCTGTTAAGTGGAAGAACCCAGATTTAGACCTTTGCAAGCTAGCTTCAGAGTCTGTTCTCCCTATTTCTTTTTAAGAGACAGAGTCTTGCTCTATTACCTACAGTGGTGCACTCATAGCTCATTGCAGTTTCTTGCCTCAGCCTCCTGACTATAGATGTGTGCTACCTTGCCCAGCTAATCTAAAAATACTATTTTAGAGACAAGATCTCACTATGTAGCCAGGCTGGTCTTGGACTCCTGACCTCAAGCGATCCTCCCATCTCAGCCTCCCAAGTGCCTGGGATCACAGCGTGAGCCATTGTGCCCAGCTGTAGTCCATTCTCTTAACTACCATCCTATATTGCCTTACCACTTAGAAGACAGGCATCTTCTTTGAAGGGGAGGGTTAACTGTGAACTCTTTGTGGGCAGAGTATGTCTATACACAAAATTCCCTGTAGGAAATTGTGGTAACATATGAAAATATATATATATATATGTAGGTTTTCATGCACAATTTCTGGCTTAAAATTCCAATAGCCCTCGTTATAGTCTTTTGTTATAATGTTAAATATATTAAGCCTGAAGAACAGGCCTCAAGAAACAAAATCTCTGTAACCTTCACCTGTACCAAGGCAGGACTCTAATCTTTCCTCACCTTTTTGATTGTGGGTCCTAAGACCCTCATTCCAGAGATGGTCCTGCCCCACACTCTAAAGGCTAATCACATTTTGACTAGGTTGCCCATAAAAACCCGAAAAGACTAGGTTCAGAGAACCTGAACAGATAGCTGAACACATGGAGGTTCCTGGCACGCCCAGAGAGGACATAAAATATCTGGGCCTCTTCCCCCATACCTTGCCCCACCCATTTCTTCATCTATATACTTTATAATATCCTTTATAATAAACCAGTAGGCTGAGCATGTTGGCTCATGCCTGTAATCCCAGCACTTCTGGAGGCTGAGGAGGGAGGATCACTTGAGTCCAGGAGTTTGAGACCAGGCTGAGCAAGCGTGACACCCCATCTTTACAAAAAATTTAAAAATTAGCTGGGCGTGGTGGCATGCATCTGTATTCCCAGCTACTCAGGAGGCTGAGGCAGGAGGATTGCTTGAGTCCAGGAGTTTGAGGTTGCAGTGAGCTATGATGACTCCACTGTACTCTACCCTGGGCGACAGAGTGAGACTCCATCTCAAAAACAACTCCAGATTCAGACTCCAGATTCAGACTAACTGGGTTCCACTGCTGGCATTATCATTTATTATCTGTGTGATTATATAATGTATCTAAGCATCAGCTTCCTCATCTGCGAAATGGACATATAGTGTACCTGTTTTATAAACTGATTGTGAGGATTAATTGAAATAATATATATAAAGTTCTACAAACAGAATAACAATGTTTATTGGCTTGGAATTTGCAACTTCTATGGGATACTCTCAGGAAGGACCATCATTTTATCTCTAGAATCTTAGGTTATGTGTTTTTTTTGTTGCTCTTATTCTACCTACTTGATCCTATATTTGCCGATTTCAAGGTATTCTTTAAAATTGCAAGTCCACCGATACCCTTTTCATGTTTTCCAGTGATGTTCTACTTTTCTCCATTAAAAATATTTTTTTCTGTCCTTTTCAATGGGCCTTTGGGAAGAAGCAGAAATACCTTCCTGAACTAGAAGAAGGTACTCTGTCTGTCATCTTGAACTAGAAACGCTAGACATTTTAATGATAAAGGCTAATGATTACATTTTGTAACATTGCTAATGTTGAGCTTATGGTTAACTAAAACTTCTAAGTTCTTCGTTATTGTTAGTTTGTTACTGTTAAGCCACGTCTTCCCTCATTTATTCCTGTGCAGTTTTTTTTGTAACCCAAGGTTTAGATGTTGTGTTTATTATTTATTTATTTATTTTTTCTCAATTGTCAGTTCTGAGTCATTCTGAATTAAGATAGTTTTAAATTTTAATTTGACATCTAAGGTATTAATTATCCTTCTCAGCTTTGTATCTCTAGTTTGGTCAGTTTTGTGTAGTTGGTTATCACTGGTCTTATTGACACCATCAATAAAAAAATGTTAAAATGGACAAAGCCAGACTCAGAGAACTGAGGCATGGTACTTTCAAGTTTCCTTAGGTCACAAGGAATTATTAAGGTAATTTGTAAGTTTCAGTTGTTCAAGACAAATACGTTTTGCAGATCTAACATACAATATGGTGACAATAATTAACAATGCTGTCTTGTATACTTGAAATTTGCTAACAGGATAGATCTTAAATCTTCTAACTGTGCGCGCACACACACACACACACACACACACATAAATGGCAACTATTTAATATGTGGAGGTGATAGATGTGTTAATTAGCTTGATTGTGATGATCACTTCACAATGTATAGGTATATCCAAATCTCAAGTTGTAGATGTTAAATATATACAATTTTATATGTCAACGATACCATAAAACTGTGAAAAAGGAGATACTTTGTTGTTCAACCAGCTATAAATTCAACTTGTTTAAACTTTCGCATTTTTTCATGTTGATTATGAAGAGATCACGGGATACTTTATATCATGCCAAAATGTGTATTTATTTATTTACTTAACTGGTAAATTAGGAAAATGTAGAATCTTTTGGAAAAAGGGGTAATGTCGACATTTTCTAGAAATATAGCTGATACTGAGCTGTTTTGCAGGTAGTTATCTGCCATCATGTATTCATGGCTGGTTTTACACTCATTTGCAAATTATCTTAGTTTTATTTTTTAGTTTTTAAAAATTATTTTTATCTTCAAGTAAAAAAAGCACCCGGTATTCCCAGGTGGTGTCCCATCCAAGTACTAAGCAGTCCCAACCCTCCTTAGTTTCTGAGATCAGACAAGATCAGGTGTGTTCGGGGTGGTATGGCCATAGATAAATTATCTTAGTTTTGTAAGGCTTATGTGTCAGACTTTCCTGACTATAGTAGAGCCTAGCAAAACTCATTTCACTAATTTGGAATTCAGAATTTAAAGTCTCTATTCATTTCTACATTTGTACTAGCTATGGAAGAGCAGTTTGCCAACTTAACATTATGGATAAGATTATAGGGGGACTGTTTAAAGATACGATTATTTTAGCATGTTTAAAATAGTCTTAGCATTTTTCTTTTTAGATAACAATGTGTTTATTGAAAATAGATGGTATCTATTCTCTTTTTAAAAAACTAGCAAATCCTGGGCCACCTTGTGGCACACGCTTGTAAATCTTAGCACTTTGGGAGGGCAAGGCAGGAGGATCCCTTGAGACCAGGAGTTTGAGACCAGCTTCAGAAAGAGTGAAACTCTGGCTCTACAAAAAATAGAAAAATTAGCTTGGTGTGGTGGTGCACGCCTCTAGTCCCAGCTACTTAGAAGGCTGAGGCAGGAGGATCGCTTGAGCCCAGGAGTTTGAGATTGCAGTGAGCTATGATGAGGCCACTGCAATCCAGCCTGAGCAACAGAGTGAGACCGTGTCTCAAAAAAAAAAAAAAAAAGCAGACCCAAAAAACTTTTGAGTTGTCAGTATTGTGAATTATCTGGAGTTACTTTAGGTTGAAGTTAATAACATAGATTTTAAAAAACATATAGTATAAACCAGATGCAGTGGCTCATGCCTGTCATCCCAGCACTTTGGGAGGCCGAGGCAGGAGGACTGCTTGAAGCCAGGAGTTTGAGGCCAGCCTGAGCAATACAGTGAGATCCTGCCACTACAAAAAATTTTAAAAATTAGCCGGGCATGATAGTTCATGCCTGTAGTCCCATCTACTAGAAAGGCTGAGGTAGGAGGTTCACTTGAGCCCAGGAAGTTTGAGGTTGCAGTGAGCTATGATGATACCACTGCAGTCCAGCCTGAGCAACAGAGCAAGACCTTGTCTCAAAAATATATGAATAAATAGAAAACATATAGTATGTTTCTAACATTAGATATGGTGGCAGATGCACAACTGTGTACATTTAAAACCATAACTCACTGGGCCAGGCATGATGGCATGTGCCTGTGGTCCCAGCTGCTGGGGATGTTGAGTCAGGAGGCTCTCTTGAGCCCAGGGGAAGAAAAAAAAAAAAAGACTAACTAAAACTCATTGAATTATTTACTTAAAAAGGTTATGGTATGTAAATTGTACTTTGATAAAGGAGTTAAAAAATACAGTATGGTTGTTGTTAAGCTAAGTTTAAGTAAGTAGATTTTCACAAATCTGGAATAGTGCAAAATAACATTTTATACTAAAAATTTTAATACGAATCCCAAATTTTTCTTGTTAAACTTAGTAAGAATCACTTAGCTTCAAAGCTGGTAGGCCTAGTGAATTATAAACTGTGTTTATTGCCACAGTGGTAATGTCACTTCAGCTGGTAACTAGAAGCATCAACTATCCTTTGTCAATATCCTATGAATCATACTATTGTTTACATACATGAAAACTTCTGCAAGTGGTTTTGGTGACTATTGTGCTCTTGTTTTTACTTTTATTGTTAAATTTAAACTTTTAAAAAAATATTCTGTAACATTGTCATCTAAGTGGTCATTCAGTTAAATGCGCATGCCGGCTCATGCCTGTGATTATCTATGTTAAAATAGGAAATATTTTTGGTATTTGGGAAGGAGGTGATACTGACACAAAAAACTTTACTACACATATTTTTTTGTTTTAAAAGCATATTTAAAAACAGATTTTATTGTAATTTATTATGCTTTAAAAGTAAACTTAAAAAAAGAAACATAGGCCGGGTGTAGTGGCTCACGCCTGTAATCCCAGCACTCTGGAGGCTGAGGCGGGAAGATCGCTTGAGGTCAGGAGTTGGAGACCACCCTGAGCAAGAGCGAGACCCCCCCCCTACTAAAAATAGGAAGAAACTAGCTGGACAATTAAAAATATATAGAAAATATTAGCCGGGCATGGTGGCGCATGCCTGCAGTCCCGGCTACTCGGGGGGCTGAGGCAGGAGAATCTCTTGAGCCCGGGAGTTTGAGGTTGCTGTGAGCTACGCTGACGCCAGTGCACTGTAGCCTGGGTGATAGAGTGAGACTCTGTCTCAAGTTAAAAAAAAAAAAAGAAAAAGAAATACAGAACAATAGTTGTAATGTATTTTAATGCTTCTTTACATTTATTCCTATAATGAGAAAATAGCTGTGAATTAAGCAGGGTTCGAATTGCGTTTTAAGGAATGAGTTCCTCCCATAAAATGTAATCATTTTTTTGCCATGTTCTATGATGGCATTTCCTTAACTATTCTGAATTAGTGAATCATTAGTGGATATATTTCCAAGCTCTTATGCACCAAAAGTTTATTACTGGCTTAAACAATAGTTTATTTATTCTGTTCTTCTTATAGGAGTTGGACAGTCACAAACAAATGAAATGAAGATTTGAGTTCGTTCTCTAATAATGACAAAAGGTTTTCCTTATTCACTTATGAGGCTGTTTAATGTTAAATGTGAGGTGTTGAATCACTAGAGGGCAGCACGTCTTATCTACATTTTGGGATCCTGTGACTCATAAATGCCATTCTGTGTTGCCTGTAGCACTGGGAGTTAAATTTAGGCCAACACTTTTTCTGGCACTTTTGTGTACACCTGCTACTGTAACTCATAATGAGAAAGAGCACAGAGGTTATGCAAAGAAGACTTGAAATAACATTAGTGTAAATTTCCATTAGTGTGAAAGTTCTAGCCAACAACAGCCAGAGTGTTATGTTTATTTGTAGTTTCTGTTTTTCAGCGGATTGTTAAATTGCAATTGTTAAATTGTAATTTTGTTGTTGTAATTTTTGAAGACTCAACCCAAAACCTCCAGTATGGTATCAGTTATAGATAGTATAACTTAGTAGTTAAGAACATGGACTTTGAAGTCAAACAAACATGGGTTCAAATTCTGGCTCTAGGTGGGGCGCGGTGGCTCACGCCTGTAATCCTAGCACTCTGGGAGGCCGAGGCGGGCGGATCGTTCTGAGCTCAGGAGTTCGAGACCAGCCTGAGAAAGAGCGAGACCCCGTCTCTACTAAAAATAGAAAGAAATTAATCGGACAACTGAAAATATATAGAAAAAATTAGCCGGGCATGGTGGCACATGCCTGTAGTCCCAGCTACTTGGGAGGCTGAGGCAGTAGGATCGCTTGAGCCCAGGAGTTTGAGGTTACTGTGAGTTAGGATGACGCCATAGCACTGTAGCCTGGGTAACACAATGAGACTGTCTCAAAAAAAAAAAAAAAAAAAAATCCTGGCTCTGCTCCTCTTGTTAGCTACGAGACCTTAAGCAACCCTTGGCTTTTCTTAGACTTGGCTTCTTTATCTATAAGATGTAGGATTACATTAGGACCAACTTCAGAGAATTATGAGAATCAAATGAGTTAATGTATCATATTTAGCATAGACACATGGTAAACACTTATCTATTCATTATTGTAATTATATTCTAGCTGTTTAAAGAGGCCTGTTCTAAGAAGATTTAAAAATTTCCTAGGTTACAGGTAGGTGGATGTCGTAAGTTCATAACTTGTTTTACAATGATACTTAGTCATGCTCTCCATACAACATTCACTTTTTCTGGGAATTAATGTTATTTTTCTCATAGTAATAATGTAAACTTGCATTTGCTGAAACAAAGTATTTAAGCCATGTTTAAAGGTATTTATTTGGGAAAGTAAAAGATGCTATTTATAAATCTACTTTTTCTCTGTGTTAGAAAAGAAAAATGTCATCTGATGGGTTTGCAAAAGTAATTTTTCTAGATATAGCTAAGATTATTGGCTTTCCTTTATCCCTGATCTTGCCATGCATAGGAAGAAGGCAAAAAATGATAATGAATATACTCCCTCTTGCCAGCACATCTAATTTTTTAGTAAATTCTGTCAATTCTGCCTCCATAATATAGCTTTTATTCACTGTCTTTTCTCTGCAACCATCAGCTTGGGTTTAACAATGTCCTAATTGGGTTCCTTCCTACAGTGTCTCTCCTAGTGGTACATTTGCACCTTGTTCCTAGAGGTAACCTCTTGGTGTAGAGCTCTCATCTTGCCACTCCCAGGTTCTCGAGAACACAAAAAGAACCAATTTTATTTTTTATTTTTTAAATTATAAAATAGTATTAACTTTATTTTGAATTTTTTTTTTCCCAATAGCTGGATTGGATAATGTGATAAGGCTTTTTACAACTTCCTTCTTTCCCTTCAGAAAAATTCTCCTGGCTGGGCATGGTAGCTCACACTTGTAATCCTAGCTTTTTGGGAGGCTGAGGTAGGAGGATCACTGGAACCCAGGAGTTGAGACCAGCCTGAGCAACATAGTGAACCCCCGTCTCTACTGAAAAAAACATTCTCTGGAGTAGAGTTGGGAATGCAGAGCCAATTCCCAGCACACTCACGGCGACAGCTGTTTACGGATTCCCTGCCTGCTTTACAATTCCTGCCAACACTTTGTCCAGCTCAGGAGAGTGAGATCTAGCACAAAAGCGATGGGTTTGTAGACCCATTCCTTGCTCTAGGACTGTGGTCCCCAACCCTTGGGGTACTGGTCTGTGGCCGGCTAGGGACTGGGCTGCAGACCTCCACACTGCCCCCATGTGTGGAAAAATTGTCTTCCATGAAACTTAGGAATGGAGGCTGAGGGGGTGCCATACAGCAGGAGGTGAGTGAGGGCAGCTTCATCTGTATTTACAGATTTACAGCTGCTCCCCATTGCTCGCATCACTGCCTGAGCTCTGCCTCTCCTTCCACCCCCCCACCACCCAGGTCCATAGAAAAACTCTTCCATGAAGCCGGTCCCTGGTGCCAAAAAGGTTGGGGACTGCTGCTCTAGAAGGCCTGAGAGAGAGAGAAAACTAGGTAGGGCACACCAAGAGCCGGTGAACAATAACTATCTCATTTTCCTCTACCTGCTTTACGGTATTCAGTTTCTCAGCATCAGCTAAGTTACTCTTCCCATAGGGAAAAGGTAAACAGAGCAACTTAAAACTCTAAAATCAGTATAGCTTCTTGGAGGATGGAGTGGAAGTTCTATATATAATATCAAGGTGGGGAGGTTTAATGGTTCCCTCGGTGGCATTATTTTCGACAGTATGGTATAATTATGCATATATTTAGTCTCTTATAGTAGACCTTAAAGTCCTTGTGGGCAGAAGGCATATTTAATTATTCTGTTCTTTTCAGTGTCTGATACTGTGGTTTGAATGTAGTGCAGATACTAGTAGGTCTGTGGGTCTCATAGGATGTTTATCAGAATCATCTTTGTAGCATTTAAACAACATGGATTCCTAGGCTTCACTCTAAACCTACTAAAATCGAAACTTTGGGGTTGGGACTATGAAACTTTGGGGTTGCATTTCATAGTTCATCAGGTGATTCTCATTTGCATTTCTGCTTAAGAGGCCCTTCAGATAATATTTGAATGACAGATATATGGGTGGATAGTTGGATAGACAGATAAGATGGGTAACATTAAGATTTTCTGCAAATAAGAAAGACACCTGCACCTGAATGTTTATAGCAGCACAATTCACAATTGCAAAGATCTGGAAACAACCCAAGTGTCCATCAATACATGAGTGGATTAATAAAATGTGGTATATGCATACCATGGAGTACTATTCAGCTTTAAGAAACAATGGTGATATAGCACCTCTTGTATACTCCTGGATAGAGTTGGAACGCATTCTACTAAGTGAAGTATCCCAAGAATGGAAAAACAAGCACCACATGTACTCACCATCAAATTGGTATTAACTGATCAACACGTAAGTGTACATATAAGAATGACATCTATTGGATGTCTGGTGGTGGGGGGAAGGGAGGAGGAGGGGACAGGTATTTGCATACACAAAGAGTGCAATGCGCACCATCCAAGGGATGGGCACACTTGAAACTCGGACTTGGGGAGGAGTGAGGAGGCAAGGGCAACATACATAACCTAAACATCTGTACCCCGATAATATGCTGAAATAAAAAAAAAAAAGATTTTCTGCAATGAGTTTAGGTAAATTAATGTTATAATTTACATTTATTATTAAATATAGAATGTTATTTTTAACGAAGTGGAAATTTAACCAAAACTAATTTCCTTAAAGGACAGGAGGAAAATATCGTGTATGGTTCATATCTGTTTTCATTTAAGCCTCAAACATATAGTATTACTGCCAGTAAGTCTATTTCTCTATATAGAAATTGAAAATACTAATGGTGCCTTTATTTCTTTCCTTCTTTCCTCTCTATAGAGGATTTTTAATCCTCCGTAGTTGTTAAGGTTTCTTGGTGTTGATTGTCATTTTGTTTTTTTTTAAGTTCCCATGCCTTTTTCTTCTCTGCAAAATGAAAGCACAAACAAAAAGCATGTATTTTCTAAAGTTTTATCAAAAACTGTCATTTTGCCATGTAAGCTTCAGATTTTCTAAGAACTATACCACTGCAGATATTGTTGAAGGAACCTATGAACCTTTTCCCTGATTCTATTTCTTTCTTTTTCCAGAGTTATTTATTTTGATGTTTATCATAAACCTGTGCTTACACTTATACACATATCTAGATAATGTTGAAGTAAACATTCTTGCTTGTGTTTCTTTGTGCAAACTTACAGGTGTTCTCTAGGGCAGTTTTTAAAACTGGTGGTAATGACCCATTAGTGATCATGAAATCAATTCAGCAAGTTACAGTCAACATTTTAAAAAAATATATATGCATGTAACACATACATATAAGTATATATACATGTATACATACATGTATTTTTTGAAACTTCCATTTCATTTATAAATCCATGTGTATGTGTCTACTGGGTTTTAAAATGCATTTCTAACTTTGGATTATGTACAAATAAGAATGACAACAGGCCGGGCGTGGTGGCTCACGCCTGTAATCCTAGCACTCTGGGAGGCCGAGGCGGGCGGATTGTTTGAACTCAGGAGTTCGAGACCAGCCTGAGCAAGAGCTAGACCCCGTCTCTACTAAAAATAGGAAGAAATTAATCGGACAACTAAAAATATATAGAAAAAATTAGCTGGGCATGGTGGCACATGCCTGTAGTCCCAGCTACTCGGGAGGCTGAGGCAGGAGGATTGCTTGAGCCCAGGAGTTTGAGGTTGCTGTGAGCTAGGCTGACGCCACAGCACTCACTCTAGCCAGGGCAAGAGAGTGAGACTCTGTCTCAAAAAAAAAAAAAAAAAAAAAAAAGAATGACAACAAAGTACTATAGATGAAGAATTGATAAATCATCAGTTATGCTGGTATTCAGCCCTAGTAGGTATTGCCAAATTACTCTCTAGATTATTCGTACCAATTTAAACTCCCACCAGCAGTGTATGAGAGTTCCTTTTCATGTCCTCGTTTGGTTTAACGTCTCTGTGTTTATACCAAGATTTTTAATATTAATGTTTCCACATTTATCAATCTTTCCTTTATGGGTTTGTTTTTTCTATGTATTGTTTAGTGAATGCCTCCAGCCTCTAGAAGTCTAATGTGCTATCCATTGCGCCACGGAGCCACCTTATTTAGAGATATAATGATAATTCTTTTGTGTTTTCTTTGGAAAATTTTAAAGCTTTGCTTTTCATATTTAGGTCTTTAAATCTTCCAGAAGCTGATTTTTTAGCTATATATTATTGTTTTGTTTTTGATATTTGAATAGCTAGTTGCCTCGGTACCACTCATTGGATAATATATTCTTTTCTCACTGATTTGAAATGTCCCCTCTGTCACATGTCAGTTCTCCTTCTCTATGTGTCATTTCTGGGCGCTCTGTTTTGTTGTGTTAGTCTGTTTGTTCCTGCATTGATTTTTCAGTGTCTTAATTACTGTAACTTTATATAGCTTTATAATAAGTCTTGACACCTGGCAGGGTGAGTCCTTTCACTGTGTTCTTTTTTAAAACTCTCCTTGATTGTTCCTAGCCCTTTGCTTTTTCATGTGAAGTTTTGGACAGCTTGTCAAATTTCATGAAAAACTCTCTTGGGATTTTGATTATTACATTGCATCAATAGGTCAGCTGTGGGAGCATTATTTTCATAATATTAATCTTTCCATCTATGAACATGGTATTTTTTTTTTTTTTTTGAGACAGAGTCTTGTTCTGTCACCCTGACTTCAGTGGCGTCATAGCTCACTGCAACCTCAAAGTCCTGGACTGGAGTGATTGATCCTCCTGCCTCAGCCTCCCAAGTAGCTGGGACTACAGGCATGCGCCACCATGCCCGGCTAATTTTTCTATTTTTTGTAGAGACAGGGTCTTGCTCTTGCTCAGGTTGGTCTTTAACTCCAGATTTCAAGTGTTCCTCCTCAGCCTCCCAGAGTGCCAGGATTACAGGCATTGATTCTTTATTTATGTCTTCACTTATGTCTTTCATAATGTTTTATAATTTTCTCCATAAATATCTTATACATCTTTTTCCTAAGCCCCTTATAGTTTTATTGTTTTTAAATGGTACTTTTTAAAAATTTACATTTTCTGATTTTTTTATTACTCGTATCTAAAATGTTACTGATTTTTGCATTTGAACGTTAACAACCCTTGTGAACTCTTATTAGTTCTGTTACCAGTAATTTGTCATAGGCTCTTTTAGACTTTTTTTTAAAAATCTAGACTGTCAACAGAAAGAAGCCATTTTAAAGAGATTTATTCTGAGCCAAATTTGAGGACCGTGACCCGGAGCCATGCCCAAGAAGCCTTGAGCAAGTGGACTAGCTGTGGTTGGTTTACAGTTTGGTTTTATACATTTCAGGGAGACAGGTATTATAGGTAAAGTCATAAATCCATATGTGGAAGGCATACATTGGTTTGGCCTGAAAAGGTGGGCCATCTTGAAGCAAGGGCTTACAGGTTATAGGTGAGTTTAAAGATTCTTTGACTTGTAATTGGTTAAAGACATGAACCTTTGTCTAAAGGCTTGGAATGTTTTAAGATAATGAGCTCTGTTAATCTGAGAAAAGCCACATACTGTTTGTTGTGTAAACTGAGGACCTGGGGGTTTGTCTTGCATACCCTTAGGCCTATAAATGGGTTACAAAGGATATCTCCAACAAGGGAGTGGGGCATGATGAGGCATGTCTGACCTCCCTCCTTGTGGTAGGCCATTTAGTTTTAGGATATCCCCTTGGCCAAGAGGGGATCCATTCAGTCAGCTGGTGCAGGGGAGCCTTAAAATTTTATTTTAGTTCACAAGACCCCATATTATCTATGAATCATAACATACTTATTTTTCTTTCTAACCCTATGCTTTCATTCCTCCCCTCCCTCCATCTTCCTGCTCTGGATAAATTCTTATAATCTTTTTACTTCTGAAAAGAGCTATGTCCAAGGACATATGTTAGCTGGCCCACTCATGTAATCGAAGACTATATCCGTATGGCTATAGCCTCTCAGAGGAGCATTAATGGCAGAGAGACACATGAAGGCAAATATGGCTTAACAGTCAATTCATAAATATTTATTTAACTGTTTACTGTGTGCCTTATGTGTGGTGAGATTCAGATCAAATAAGGGCTAAAGTCCCCCTGTCTTCAGGTTGCTTATGATTGGCTAAGATTTATCCTTATGAAACAATTAGAAAGCAATATATGTTAGTATATTCCTAAATACTGATCTGTTTGCATAAAATTCAGGGCTTAAACTCCCTCCACAAAGCAGAAAATCCTTTTAACTTTTTCTCCCCTTCTCCATTCTGTATCATAACTCACAACTGAAGTGCCCTCAGCCTGTTTAAGAGACTAAGATAAGAACTTGAAAGTAAACAGATCTTGTTTAGGACTTAGGAGTAATTCTTTGGTTATCTGTAGCTATTTTTTGCTGAATATCTGTGAAATTCGTTTGAAGACCCAAATGTCATGAGTATCAGGTAAGATGAAGATGTATACAGTAGTGTTTTTCTGTATGATTATATTATTTTTCCTTAATAAGTAAATAATTTTGTAAGCTTTAAAAAGTAGCTGTAAATGAGTGGTAGATTAAAAAATGTTTATTATTTTGATTGAAAATACACATCTATGTTATGTATATAATATATGTGTCACATATTACACAATAAAATATATATTTGTATCTTTTATAGTAAACAGATTAGTATTATCTGAATTATTTTGGTAGAAATTAGGCTTTAATTGGCCACAGCAACTAATGAAAGATTGGTAGAATGTGAGATTAAAATCTAACACTAAGGAATGACTTGTTCTTTAGAAGACTTCTGTTATCATCATATCATGTAGAGTATGTATCATTACATGCTTTGGTAGTATATTTCAGTAACAGTACATTCAGGAATTAAGATTATTCTTTATTCACTTTGGTTAGGCTATTCGGGCAGGACCAAATTGTTGAATTTAATACCAGTTTAAAAATAAACCTGATTAACAGCAGATGGAACTTGCTCACAAATTTCTGGGGGATGTTATTTAGTTGACACAATTTAAATGAGTAAAGTTCAAGCTTAGTACTCTATACTTTAGTTGCCATCTACAATTAATTGGGCTTTATGTTTTCCGTGCTTACATTTTCTGTGAAGAGTAGTATGTATTTGCAATAGCATTATTAGCAGGCAATTCTGAAGCCATAAATATGACAAATGTTTTTTTGGCTGAAACAAAAGACTTTGAGATTCTTTTATACTGATGCGTTGGAACAAATCTAGTCCTTAAAAACAAACCAAGAATTTTTAAAGTTTAAAAGCATTACTTTGCATATTTCAGAGATGTGTTTAGGCTGATTCTTCATAATCTAGTTTTTGAACAGAATGAACTCATAGAATCTTAGGTCTGGAATATTTATTTGGCAAACAGTTAACTTCCTAGTATATGTCAATTACGGTATAAGGCGTTGGAGAGACAAAGATGAAGAAGATTTCGTTTCTCCTGTTAGGCAATGCAGAGTCTAGTTTTAGAGACAGACATTAAAAAGTGGAGTAAGTACATAGTAATGTGTTTATAAGGTACTGTAGGAACACCAAAGAAAAGTCTATGATTGGGCTGGGCCCGGTGGCTCATGCCTGTAATCCCAGCATTTTATGAGGCAGAAGTGGGAGGATTGCTTGAAGCTAGGAGTTCAAGACCTGTCTGCGAAACATAATGAGGTCCTATCTCTACAAAAAATAAAAAAGCAGGGTATCGCGGGACACGCGTGTTGTCCTGTGTACCCGGGAGGCTGGGGCGGGAGGATTGCTTGAGCAGATATTCTATTCAAGTCTACACTGAGCTATGATTGTACCACTACACTCCAGCCTGGGTAACAGAGCAAGACACTGTCTCTTAAAACAAACAAATGAACAAAAAGCATATTATTATTTATGGGGCGTGGGGAGGCTCAAGGGAAGGTTTCACAGAAGGAATGGCACTCAAAGAAAGATGGTTTGTCCACCAGGAAGACAGTTGAGAAAAGAGCATTCCAAGCAGAGGGAACATGAGTCAAGGTGCAGAGTGAAGCCTGTTTAGGGGACTGCAAGTCGTTCGATACGTCTTGAGAATATAATACATGTAGGAGAGTGGTCGGAGATGAATCTAGAAAGGTGGGCATGAGGTAAAACATGAAGTCTTTGCATCACACCTTTAGGCAAAAGGGAGTTACTGAGGATTGTAAGAAGTCATAACCAAATTTATGTGTTTGAAGGAGATTCTGGAAATGTGGCTGGTACAGTTTAAATATTTTATCCATCTTTCTTACTGCTCCTTTATGCATAGGCTTTTATTGAGTCGATGAGACATCCTTTACGGGAAAATCAGAGATTTTTTCCAACCTAGTACTGACTACACAAATCCTCTGGTAGAGAATAGGATAAACTGTAAAGTGGGACCTCCTGACCAGTAGAGAGATGTTACTCTTCTTTGGTAAACAGCCAGATAGAACATTTAGAAATACTGAATGAGCTTGGCAGCAAGAGGAAATACCTCAACCTATCATCTTGTGTCAAATGTCAGCCCAGAGTTGAAGCTCTAAGACCTTGTCCTCTTCCTTTCCTGCAGAATCACTGTGGTTGGAGGATAAACTCCCTGAGGGTTTATTTTTAGGGAGTGATATGAATTACAGGCTTAAGTTGTATACTCAGACCTCTAAATATACAGAGTGCAAATTGCACAACATATGAGAAATTTGGCTTAGTAATTTCCTCTCATGTGTGAAAGCTCATAATCTTAATATGAAAGGGTTTAATAATACCACGAAATGAAGCCTAACTGATATTATACATGCAAGTCAAAAGAGGTTCAGAGAAGAAAGCACTATCATGAAAATTGCTGGGGTCCCCCAAACAAGGGAAATTTCCTGCTGCTTGCCTTTGCCTCTTTTGTATTCTCATTAGATCTTAACAGCTTGGATTTCTGTACTGAGGGCCTTCACTGGCCCATTCTAGGCCTTTGTGTGATTTAGAAAAAGGTAAGCCCCTTAGGAAGGGCACTTTTTTTCTATGAAAAAGGTTCGCCTTCCTCCAGGAAGATGCAGGCCTGGTTTATGAGCTGGATTTCTGCCCCCACTTGTTCCCTTGGCCAGGGGTCTTTGTGTAGTATACAGGATGACCAGTTGTACCTAGTGGCCCTACTAAAGTCTCTGTAACTGCAGGCCTAAGCTTAATTTCTTCTTGTTCCGCTTTGGGTTAATCCAATCACTTCTTTCTTATTAACAGAAAAAAAAAAGTAGAACATGCTGCTACTCAGCTAAAATGTATGAGTGGCCCTGTTTCCCTTTCCTTCTGTTGCTCAGTTTGCCTTGGCAGCTGTACTTCTCAGTTAGGAGTCACAGTTGTTTTGTTGGCTGATCGTGGTATATAAAAGTTTTGATAAATAGGGAAAACCAGGGACAACTGTTATGGAAATCTTCTTTTGAGTAGTATTAGGCTGTTTTTGTACATATATTATTATTTCACATAATAATGTTATGTGTAAGTCATAAACACATCAAGAACTGATCAGTTCTCCTTTCTTTTGTTCCAATGGATTTTGTTTTTTTCTTTTTCTTTTTTATTTTCTTCTTCCAATTCTGGCTTCCCCGCATGATGTTCCAATGGATTTTATTGTTACTCTTTTCAATATTGAGGCACATGAAGGTTAAAAATCAAGAAAATGTTGTAACTTTCTTAGTTGTTTATCTTTCTGAAATTGTGTTGTTTTTGATTTTGGTATTCAACTTTGTTCGTTCTCTCAAATTGTACGTTAGCATTTTAAAACAAATCAGGAAAAAAAATCATCCGCAGTATAGATGGGCAGATAATCATAAAAAATATGCAAAGAATAATAACAATTTATTAGATTCTTGATTATTTAAACAAGTTATAGTAGACTCTGTTTGGAAAATAGCTCACCTTGTTGGCAGCAAGAGCTTTTCCATTTTTAATAAAACCATAAAAGAACAAGGTTCCAATTCATGTTTAAACTGCTGAAAATCACCTGGAGAATAGCTGCTGACATAAAAGTCAGATGACATTGAGACATTTGGCAGGCTTCTTCCTGCTGGTGTTATAAAATCGACAGTGGACAGCCTGGATTTTAAAAGAAGAGTGGCATCTTTGGAATCTTCACTAGAACCTACTGAGGTTAAAATAGATCCAATGTTTTCTAAGTGACAAAAAATAGAATGTGCCTAGAGATGGCAAAAGTGACACGCAGAAAACCCACTTGAATTGGTCTAGGGAAATAGATCCAAGCCCGAAGTTTTCCAGGGCTGAAGTGTCTTCTAGTTTTCTTTTTGTTTAAACTTTTAAAGCAAATCTTGCTTTGGAAAAACTTAAGTAATATGTGAATTATGAGACTGTGAAAGAAGAGGGAAGGCTTGAATCCAGTCAGATTTTTGGCCTAAAATATGTGACAATTTAGTTAAAATTAAGCATTATAGTTTCAGTGTTCTTCCAAAGAAGAACACCATTTATGTCTATGCATGAATATTTTAAAAGTTTTGGGTGATTGAGACAGGCAAAAACAAATTTTTAAAATTTAATATTTACTTATTTTAAAAGGATAGAAGAAAATAAAAAGCTACACCATGAGAGTTAATGTAGGAATTTATGGGGTATTTTTCTCTTCTCTTTTTCTTTTTTTTTTTTTTGTTAAGTTGTTGCTCTGAGTCAGCATCCAGTATATATGGGGTATTTTTAAGGTACAATCAACCAGTTTATGGGAAGCTTTCTTTTAGACACTACTTAGGCTAATTATCATTCATTAAGGGGTGTCAACTGTGTATTTCAGGTATATAAGATAGTATCATAATTTTAGTTAATTTAGGGCTAGATATTAGAAATATGAAAAATTTAAAAGGACTCCGAAAACAAGTTAAAGTTATATTGCAGGCAAAATGGCCCAGAGGAAATATATAATAGGCTCTCTAAACTAGAGATTGAATAGATATTTAGGTGTTTATAATGTGTTCAGTGCTATCCTGAGGACTGTAGGAACCATCAGAAAAAAGAAAGAAAGAAAAGGAAAGAAGAAATCAGAAAGTGCCTCTACTCAAGCTGCTTCAGTCCAGCTAAACAGAAAGGTTATGTATTTAGGCAACAGTTAATAAAAATATAATTTATTAAATGGTACACATTTATCTTTTGAATAATATGAATAGCTATTTATTGAATGCTTACTTTACATATATTAACTCATTTAGTTCTCACACAACCCATGAGGTTGATTTCATTCCCATTTTACAAACTGAGGAGCAGAAAAGATAAACTTGCTCAAGGTTACACAGGTATTACAGTAAGTAGCAGAGCCAGTATTGGAATCCAAGCCATCTGGCTCCAGAACCCATGATTTTAACAGCTTCGCTATACTGCCTTTCATAGAAGCAACAAATTTGATAATTTTTGGAGAAAGCTTACAGGGTAATACTTGAGCTTAATGTTAAAAAAAAAGAATGTGTGTTTCTGAGTAGCATGGGGCAAGGGAGCAGAAGAGTAGTTTATATGTAGAGAAGATACAGGGGAACCAGAGGCTTGAGTAAAGAATGCATTTGACAATGATAATAATAGTGAAAATGATTTTGCACCGTGTACCAAGTACTGTGCCTCCACAGATCTTTCATTTAATCCTTATAACAACTCTGTGAAATCAATATTATTATCCTTAGTATACCTGGATAGTAAGTGACCCCTCTTAGGGTCATGAGCCAAATGCTGGCTGGTTGACTCTGAAGCCCAGGCCTTTACCCATTGCATTACCATATGAAAAGTGGGAGTGTGGTGGACATACCCTCAGCTAGAACTGAGAGTTTTATTTGTTTGTTTGTTTTAGTAATTACTGGAAAATAACACTGGCTAGGTGGGATGATCAGAGATTATGGAAAGCTTTGAGAAACCAGATGAGGAGCTATTAAAAGCCAGAAGAGTAGCCATTTGATTAGAAAATGGCCTTTTTTTTCTAGTTGCAATAAAACATTCATTGTACATAATTAGGCTATTCTTATCTACTAATTATATGTGTTAAATGAAATAGAATAGTCTGTGAAAGCATTTAGAATGCCTGGACACATAGTAGTCACTCAAAAAATGTAAGTTGAAGCCAGGCATAGTGGCTCACACCTATAATCCTAGCACTTTGGGAGGCCAAGGTGGGAGGCCTTCTCAAGGCCAGGAGTTTGAGACCAGCCTGGGCAACATAATGAGACCCTGTCTCTAAAAAAAATTAGCTGGGTGTGGTGGTACATGCTTGTAATCTTAGCTACTTGGCTGAGGTGGGATGATCACTTGAGCCCAGGAGTTCCAGGTTGCAGTGAGCTATGATCGAGCCATTGCACTCCGGCCTGGGCAACAAAGTGAGACACCTGTCTCTTAAAAAAAAGAAAAAAAAAAAAGTTGAATCTTCTAAAGAACTTGTAATCTCTTTGCACTGCAGATAAGATATGAAAAAGGAATGCTCTAACAACACTGTGCAAGAGAGATATAGCATGAGCCACAAATGTAATTTTAAGATTTCTGATAGCCACATTGAAAGCTAAAAAGAAACAGGTAAAATTAATTTTAATAATGTATTTTCTCAAACCTATTAACAGTATGTATTAGTGAGATATTTTATATTTTTTGGTACTAAGTCTTTGAAAGCCATTGTATATTTTATACTTATAGCACATCTCATTTCATGTGTTTAGTAGACACATGTAGCTAATAGCTACCGTGTTGGACACCAGGACTCTACAGTTTTATAGCATGGAATCTGGGACCCTGAGTTTGAATCCTGCCATTGTATTTCTTAACTGTGTAAGTGTGGAGCAGTAATCTCTTTATGCCTGAGCTTCCTGACACATAAAATGAGAAAACTAACAGTATCTACCTCAAAGGGTATGAGAATTAAATAAGATAATATATGTAAAGCATATAACGTGGTATCTGGCAAATAGTGCAAAATAAAGGTGTATCTTAATGAATTCCATCACACTTTTATTGTTTTTTTGTTTGTTTGTTTGTTTGTTTTTGAGACAGAGTCTCACTCTTTTGCCCAGGCTAGAGTGCCATGGCGTCAGCCTAGCTCACAGCAACCTCAGACTCCTGGGCTCAAGCGATCCTTCTGCCTCAGCCTCCCGAGTAGCTGGGACTACAGGCATGCGCCACCATGCCCGGCTAATTTTTTTTATATATATGTTTTTAGTTGTCCAGATCATTTGTTTCTATTTTTTAGTAGAGACGGGGTCTCGCTCTTGCTCAGGCTGGTCTTGAACTCCTGACCTTGAGGGATCCACCCGCCTCGGCCTCCCAGAGTGCTAGGATTATAGGCATGAGCCACCGCGCCCGGTCTCCATCACACTTTTATTGTTATTAAATAGCAGTCATCTCTCAGTTTCCATGTCTTCTCCTTCCTGAAAGTATTTGATTATCCCCACCTAAACATTCTCACTTAAAATTCTAAACCAATCACTAACTAGCAAAGAATGACTGATGAGGTAGGAGGAAAAAGGTTGAGTGGGGGCCATGTGTGGTGGGTTATGTCTGTAATCCTAGCACTCTGGGAGGCCAAGGTGGGAGGATCTCTTGAGCTCAGGAGTTCGAGACTAGACTGAGCAAGAGCAAGACCCCCGTCTCTACAAAAAATAGAAAAATTGGTCGGGCATGGTGGTGCACACCTGTAGTCCCAGCAATTTGGGAGGCTGAGGCAGGAGGATTGCTTGAGTCCAGGTATTTGAGGTTGCAGTGAGCTATGATGATGCCACTGCACTCTACCTGTGGTGACAGAGTGAGACTCTGTCTCAAAAAAAAAAAAAGAAGGTTATGAGTGGTATATGCTTGGCCTTTGTGCACAACCGCTACTGTTGGTATTCCCTACAGGGTGTAGATAAATTATTTTCAGTTTGCTATTATATGTAACACATCACGTCTTTTGACTTTTGAACCTAGCATCATTATAGGTGCTTCCTCAATCAGGGAATAAAATTCATGTCTAATAATATAATAATTTACAGCTTCATTGCCAACACTGAAATACAGAGTACGTTTATTGTGTTACCCCTTCTTCTCTCTCCCTTGGAAGCTCTGATTGAACCTTTTCTATTCTCAGTGCTTTGGGGCCAAAACATATAGCCAGTATTGGTTTTTTTTTCTTTGCTTCTATTAAACCCTTACTGAAAAGTGCACAAAACAAAACCTACAGTGATTTATCACACATTCCTGTGTAACTGTCATGTAGATCAAAACATATAATATTGCCAACTCCACAGGTCTTCTTTTACCCCCCCCAATCAACACCCCTCCCACTCACCCCCAGAGCTAACCACTGTCCTGATGCTCATGCTAATTATTATAATACTTTCTAGCTTTTCTTTATAGTTTTACCAACTAAATGTGTAACCCTGATCACTGTAGTTTAGTTTTTACTGTTTTTGAATTTCGTGTGAATGAAATCATGAATATAATTCTTTGTTCAACATATTTAGAGATTCATCCATGTTCGTACAAGTAGCAGCAATTCATTCATTTTCACTGTTTTTGGTATTTCATTATATGACTGTACTGCAGTTTGTATATTCTATGGTAGATGAACAGTTATTTTTTTTCCAGTTTGGGGCTATTATAAATAGTATTGTTATGAACATTCTTTTTTTTTGAGACAGAGTCTCGCTCTGTTGCCCATGCTCGAGTGCCGTGGCGTCAGCCTAGCTCACAGCAACCTCAAACTCCTGGGCTCAAGCAATCCTACTGCCTCAGCCTCCTGAGTAGCTGGGACTACAGGCATCCGCCACCAGGACTGACTAATTTTTTCTTTATATTTTTTGTTGTGCGGCTAACTTCTTTCTATTTTTCAGTAGAGATGGGGTCTCGCTCTTGCTCAGGCTGGTTTCGAACTCCTGAGCTCAAACAATCCACCCACCTCCTCAGCCTCCCAGAGTGCTAGGATTACAGGCGTGAGCCACCTCACCGGCCTTATGAACATTCTTATGCATATAAGTTTGCATTTTTGTAAAATACACGCAAAGTTAGAAGTGCTAGGTCATGGGGAATGCAATCTTGAGCTTTCCTAGATAATGGCAAACTTTCCAAAGTGGTTCTACCAGTTGTTTCCACCAGTGATGTGTGAGAATTTCTACTGCTATACATCCTTGACAAAAAAATCGTCATTTTTTCCCCCTAATTTTAGTCCCCTAGCAGATGTGTAATGAAATCTCATTGTAGTTTTAACGTTTTTTCCAGCTAAGAAAAATTCAGTAAGAAGTATCTGAAAATATTAAGTAAGATGAAGCCTTTGGTTTTTCATTTTTCATTCTGTCCCTTTCAATACCACAATCTAGAATTGATGATACTTTTTAGAAAGAGTATTTCAAATTTTAATTGGATGCATGAAAGCAGTTAGTTTGGGATGTTGCCCAAGATTCTTTCTTTATACTTTTTATTGGCTTATCTAAAAAACAGATGTATTATTTCTCTTTATAACTATTAATATGCCATTCCAGGAATCATAACAATTACTGAAGTAAGAGGTATGGTCTGTGGTTTATGGGCTTGGATTTAATGGGTAAATCTTTCTAGTTCCTCTGGAATTGAGCCATTTTACTTTGTTAGATTTTTTAAAAAATAAAGTACAACCATAGTAACTGATCTAATGACACTGAGTAGCTGGTTACTGTTGACTGAAGTAAAACAGACTTTTAACAGCTTATGGGTAATGTCTGAAAGGTAAAGTGACACAAAATAAATGTCTGTGTTCCACTGTGAAAATAGCAAAAGGCAATGGAACCAAGAGTTAATTGACTTGTAAATTTAATCCTACTTTAATAATGCTTTCGTATTATGAAAATTGTACTGTGATTTCTTTTTGCACAGTAATGCTAAGAATGGAAAATAAGATGATAAAGGTTTGAAGGTTGTAAATGCTGATTAAATTTTGTAAATAAGCTCAAAGTGTATGTTTGTATTTTAAAATCTTATATACCCAGAAAAGAGAATTAGGGGAATTTTTCTGGGTAATTGAGTATCCAATAACTCCAGTTTTTACATGATTTATAATTATCTTGTTTTATTCTCTAGTTTGATAGAAAATATAAATTCCTAAAAT
>RJWJ010019209.1:0-30604 GCA_004363605.1 Indri indri | reverse complement strand
TCATAGTATATCTTCTTCCTGAAACTGGGTGAAGGTGAAATTTTAGTTCAAAAGAAGAGCCTAAAAGAGTGAGAACTTTTTGTTAAATAAATATTATTTATTTGTTTCCTAAGTAAATTAACATTTAAACAAATCACTGACCGACAGTTTGAGAAAAACAGAAGCAATCTTTGGCGTTGCCTTAAGTACACTGAGACACAGCGGGGAAGACGTGGGGTGGGTCATCTGCTACGGAGGAGAGCTGAGTACTAATTATCTCTCTAAGCAGATTCTGGTGGTCACCTAGTGCTGAGGAGGGTGGATTGGGCATTGGTGTTATTTAAGTAACGTGGGCATCTTTAGAATAATAACTTCCATTTCTCTGGTTAAATAAAGGACAGGCACTCCCATTAGGACATTAACAGAACTAGCAGCAAAGCCTGCTCCAAATAAAAAGGAAAAGGCATTGTGTCCTCATTCCATTTTCACTCTTGAAACACAAAAAATGAGCTGAATGGACCAGCTGGGTGTGGTCTGACCCTTTCCATAATATTGAGATATTTTTGCTTTTAGGGGTGGACACATTCATCTTCCAGAGGATGACCATTTTTAAGGGTTAGGCTACATAGACATGGAATGTTCCAAAGATTGGGGCTGCATCTCTGTTTGAACATCTGCTGGGCTCTGATGATGGCAGGACACACTCAGTGGCCCCAGGATAGATGAGAGACAAAATGCTTTCACTTACAGCTCTGGAGGACAGAAGGCTGCCACACAGGGCCACAGGGGGTTCCTCCAAGGAAGGGTAAAAGAAAGCTTTAACTGTAGGAGGTGGCTTATGTATGGCAACCTGGCTTCCTGTTAATTGGGTATTTTGAATAATTCCACTGGCCTAAGGAAGAAGTGCCTGTCCCCAGATGTTTGGTATCTGAGGCTTCTGACTCCTGGTTGTGTATGTTGTAATCCAGGAGTGTTGGATCCTGATAAGGGAAGAGGTTGGTGTGTGTGCTTAACATATTACTTGTAAAGCAGAATTGAGAGTTTTTAGCCATGATTTCAAAAGTGGGTCCCAACAGAACCTATGAAATATGGTATTGCAGTCTCTGCAGCTAAAAACAACTTTTAAAAACAGAAAATAATATACCAAATATATCTTTGATTCCCAAATTTGAACTATTTCATTGTCACTAAGCCGTATCTGCAAAGGTATGTGCGTGTGTGTGTGTGTGTGTGTGTATGTGTGTGTGTATTCGCAGATGTATATTTCTTCAGTGTCTAACAGCTTTAGAGGCAATTATCAAAAGAAAGCAAATTGTTTTTCGAAGAAGCTATTGAGAAGAAACAGGCTAAGTCCTGGAACTGGATTATTCCAAAGCCTGTTTACTGTTACCATTGACTGTCTTGTAAAGGTTTTTATTTTATTTTAATACACAATTATTTTTATGAGGTTTTCTTCAATGCGCATGTTTAGCTTTTAAATAAGCCAAAATAATTAGCATGGAAAATATCATCCAATTTTAAAGATTATTATATTCAGATACACACTAGATAAAGAATCTGCTAAATATTAGCCTTCTGATATCACATGAAAACGTTAATGTTTTCTGAAAGACTGTGTTTATTTTTATTGTGAGATTATTTAACATTTCAATCATTCTCATTATCATAGTCTTTATTAAACATCCCCTATTGTCATAAACCTTGTTCATATGGAGAGAAAATGAAAACAACTCATTGGAGCTTACTTTCTAAGAGCCTTGACCTTTCTTTTTTTAATGAAAGTTTTTATTTATCGTTTGGATTTTTGTGTTATTTTTCACTTGGTCTGATTACATGGTGACCTTTAAGATTTTCTTGATTATAAATCCTAACTTATCACCATTTCATATGCTTCTTTTTCCCAAGAGAAGGAAAAATATTTAGGTAATGCAATAGAATATAGGAATAGTAGTCATTTTTTATAGCTACTTGCAATAAATAGAAAAAGGAAAGTCTAAGATCTGTAGGTAGTTGTCAAAATGAGGGAAATCTGGATTCAGCATAGAATTTGAAACACAGAATTGACTTTCAGAATTGTAAGCTCTTACACACACACACACACACACACAAACGAGAAATTGGATGATTTTCAAGTATATTTCAAAGAAATACATACCTTGAGAGGGTAGAGTCAGATGACTTTAAGATTAATTCCAATCATGCTGTTCAGTAATTTTAAAAGTTTAGAGAGGTAAATGTGAAAAATAAAATAATGACTTTTACTAAGACATAAATAATGATTAAGCTAATTGAGCAGTTTGTTTTTAAATGTTTTGACCCTTATTTTAATGGAGATTATTTGATCTGAACAGAGATTCAGAGCAGTAACAATAACACATTGTTAAAGACTTTATTTAAAAAACTGTTAGAACTAATGAACAGAAACTTTGTAGATTGATACAGTCCCATTTATTTGTTGTTGCTTTTGTAGCCTGAGCTTTTGTGTGATATCCAAAAATCATTGTCAAGTCCAATGTTGAGATTAGATAAAATATCTGAGGATCATACATCTGATAAAAGGTTAATATCCCAAATTTATATAGAACTCATACAACTCAATGCCAAGAAATCATATAACCCAATTAAAAGAACTTAACAAACATTTCTGCAAAGAAGACATCAAAATAGCCAAGAGGTATATGAGAAGGCTCAACATAACATTTATTAGGGAACTGCATGTCAAAACCATGAAATATCACCTCACATTCTTTATAAAAATGTCAAGATAACAAGTGTTAGCAAAGTTGTGAGAAAAGGAACACTGGGTACACTGTTGGTGTGGGTGCAGATTGCTGCAATCTTATGGAAAACTGTATGGAGGTTCCTAGAGAAACAAAATAGATAAAATAAAATAAAACTACCACATGAGTCAGAAATTCTTTTTTGTCCACACACCCGAATGAAATAAAACCACCACCTCACGAAGGTGTCTGCACTCCACGGCCACGCCAGCATTATTCACAACATCCAAGACACGGACACAACCTTAGTGTCCCCTGACGGAGAAGTGGATTAAGATACTGTGTGTGTGTGTGTGTGTGTATGCGTACATATGGAGATCCTGACGTTTTCCACAACATGGATCAACCCGTAGAATATTGTGCTAAGTGAAATAAGCCAGACACAGAAAGAAAAACATTGCATGATCTCAATTATGTGTGGAATCTCAAAAATAAAAAAGCCAAATATACAAAGAGAATAAAAACAGTGGTTACCATGGGTGGGGTGGAAGGGAGAGGAAGACATGGGGAGATATCAACGGATACAAAGTAGCAGAAAAAGCTCCATGACATTGATCTTGCTAATGGTTCTTGGACATGAACCCAATAGCACAGTTGACAAAATAAAAAAAACAAATGGGACTGCATCAAACTAAAACATTTCTGCATAGCAAAGAAAACAACCAAGAGTGAAAAGAAAATCAATGGAATGGGAGAAAATATTTGTAAGGCATATACATGATTAGGAAATAATCTTCGAAATACATAAGCAACTCATATACACAGTAGTAAAACACACACAGAGACACACACACACACACACACACACACACAAATAGCCCAATTAAAAAATGGTCAGGCCGGGCGCCGTGACTCACGCCTGTAATCCTAGCACTCTGGGAGGCCAAGGCGGGCAGATCGTTTGAGCTCAGGAGTTCGAGACCAGCCTGAGCAAGAGCAAGACCCCGTCTCTACTAAAAATAGAAAGAAATTAGATGGACAACTAAAAATATATAGAAAAAATTACCTGGGCATGGTGGCTTATGCCTGTAGTCCCAGCTACTCGGGAGGCTGAGGCAAGAGGATCGCTTGAGCCCAGGAGTTTGAGGTTGCTGTGAGCTAGGCTGACACCACAGTACTCTACTCAGGGCAGTAGAGTGAGACTCTGTCTCAAAAAAAAAAAAAAAAAAAAAATGGTCAAAGGACTTGAAAAGACATTTTTCCAAGGAAGACACACAAGTGGCCCCCAAGTATATAAAAAATGTTCAATGTCACTACTCAACATCACCTCATGTTGTGTTTTTGCCACAATTAAAAAATAACATATTGATTGTGTTAATTTATGCTGGTATTTATATCATCTCAAGATATCAAGCAGGAAAGCAATATTACTTTTGTATTGATTCTGCCAGTGGGTTCATTTTTAGTTTAGTATTGTTTTTTGGGGGAGTTGTTGGTAGTCTGTATATACAGTCTGCTTTTTTTTTTTTTTTGTATATTCACAGGAGTTATCTGTGTGCTACATGGTAAACGTGGCGATCTTTTAGTCTAAGGTAATATAAATATCATGTGGACCTGCAGCCAGCATTCATTATGATCTCCCTATTATTGCACCACTGCTCACTTAGCATACATTTTCTGTGCTAACTTCAAGTCAAGTATTTCTTAGCTTCAAGTCGAGTTAGTGGCTTCTATCTTTGCCTCATCCAACAGAGATTGAAATAAACAAACAAAATATATTCAAACTGTCGCCCCCAGCAATGTTCCTGTTCCTGCTGCCCAAGAAGCCAATACGCTGAGTCAGCAGGCTTCATGGCAGAGAAAGAGTCTTTATTCCGCATAGTGCTAAGCGGGGGGGATGGGAGAAATTTCTCAAATCTGCCTCCCCAAGACAGGGTTTTTAAGGATAGTTTAGCAGGCAGGGGTAATTAGGTAATTAGGTTCATTAATTGGGGCAGAATTATAGGGGCGTGGGAATCACCTTCCTGTGCTGCTCCAATCCCTGGGGTCGCAATTCCAGTTGAGTCAGTTTCTTGGTCTGGGCCTCTGGTCTGGCTGGGCCAACTGATCGGCTGGAATGCAGGGCCTGGAAGATAGCTTAAAAATGACCTTTAGTTTCCGAAAAGGTGTTGCTTTCTATGGAGAAAGTTAAGAGTCTTTGTGACCACCTTCTGGAGTGGTCCGGAGTGGCAATTATAGGGAAGCAAACAGAGGGACAGAGACTAAGTATTACCATTATTTTTAGCTGGGCCTGTGCATTACTTTTAGCTAGGCCCTTACCATGGTTCTCACCTTGCACCCCATTATTGAAGGGTGTTTTCAAAGCTACATTATATCTAACCACCAGATGAAGATTTTGGAGATGTGCCTGCTGGGCTGTTTTACCCTCCTAAGCATAGTTTGATTAAGTGGCAAATTGAATTGCAGAGGAATTTCAGAGAAACAAGGATTCCTAAAAGTGGTAGGAAGCGTGAAACAAATCACAGAACATCATGAAGCAAAGCTTCGGGGACCCAAAGGAAGAAACTTTCCACTTGAGGAACTCCTACCTGGAAAATCACAAGGGAACAGTCTGTCAGCCAACAGCCTAGGGCCCTTGTCAGTCCTGGGAGCAAACCTAGGCCCTCCCTGGGAGTGCGAGAGCCTGGGGATGACCTTCCACTGCGGCTTCCTGACTGCGGCCTGCAGCAGGCCCGCCACCGCTGCCCCGGGAGTCACGACCACCTACCGGCTTTTATTAAAGTAGGGTCTAACACACAGAATGTGTCCAAAATCTTTTTGTTAGGATCCAGTTTCATGGAGCTTGATAATAGCAAATCTTTAGTTAGTACTTGGAGATTTTTTAAACAACCTTAGATCTCATGGGAAGTCATGTTCATTTATTTTTAAATACTTTAATTTTAAAAATACTGTAAAATATTTTGGTATACAAAAATTAACAAAGGGTAACATATCAAGCCCCCAGTTACCCACCACTTGGCTTACTAAGCTTGAATGTTTAAACTAAGCCATTCACATATTCCATTATTTTAGCAAAGAAATTTCCTTAAGTATCACTTAATGTCCCTGTCTCAAAGCAAGAAATACTTAGTTGTTGATTTTTATCATTACTGTACATTTTAAATACACTTCATGCCAAATATATGTATATATAAATATTATATAATATTACTTCACTTTCTATAAGTTTATGAAAACATCATAAAACTGTATACAGCTGACCCTCAAGAAATGTGGGAGTTAGAACACACCTCTGGTGCAGTCAAAAATCCATGTATAATTTTCGACACCCCAGAAACCCAACTGCGAATAGCTTACTGTGACTAGAAGCCTCACCAATAACATAAACATTAACACATATTGTTTTGTGTTATATGCATTATGCAGTGTATTCTTACAGTAAAGTAAGCTAGAGAAAAGATATGCCCTGGCTCTTCTTAACATTATTAAGAAAATAATAAAGACTAGAATATATATTTGCTTTCATTAAGTGAAAGTGGATCATCATAAAGGTCTTTGTCTTTATGTTCAGCAGGCTGAGGAGGAGGAGGAGGAAGAGGAGCTGGTCTGGCTGTCTCAGGTGTGGCAGAGGCAGAAGAGAATCCATATATAAGTGGACTTAATGCAGTTCAAGCCTGTGTTTAAGGGTCAACTTATATTCTTATGCAATTTGCTTAATAAACTCATGTTTATGGGATTCATCCCTATTGATATATATATATATTTAATAATTCATTTTGATTGTTATATAGAATTTACATACATATATCACAACTTAATTCATTTTCATTGTTATACATAATTTCATTCCATAACTATATCCATTCTCATATTGATAGAGAGTGTTTTCCAATTATTTGTTTTTACATAGGATGTTACTATTACCATTATACACATCTCTATGTATATGTGGTATACATTTTGGACACCTTTAATATTACTAGATATTGCCCATTTGTTCCCTGAAGTTGTTATAACAGTTAACACCATAATCAATAACATATGAGATTTCCCAAAATTTGGCATTGAGGGCTACATTTGATATATGAAACTTTCAATGCTTGCTGAACTAGTGGGTGTGAAATTCTATCACGCGATGGTCTTAATGTCCATTCCCCTGTATGGGAAGCATTTGCTATGGGTTTGGGATTCATGGCACCTAATTCTTTTTCTATAGGGAATTCCTTACTTGTTAACTGTTGTTGGAACCAAGTTTAGCTACACTTTAGGAGCTGAAACACCAATTTGAGCTCCTGAGATGCCAAGGTATTGGCACACATCCTACACCTGGTTTGATCAGGTGTGCTTTGGCTGCAGAATACAAAGACTTTGATTTTAGAGCAAGTGACTCAAAAGGAAAAGGATAGGAAGTTCCCTTTTTCTCTGGCACGACCAGCACCAGCTGTGGCTACAAGGTAAAATTCCTTGCACAACCGTTGGTGTAGTAGTGATGAAGTTTATCTCAAATTCAACTGTACCAACTTTGCTTTGTAGTTCTTCATAATGGTGGTATAAATTTTCAGACTATACCATTTCTGTGGAAAATATGAGGCAACTCTTACACACTAAGGAAGCACTTGACAATTTATATTTCCCCACTATGGCCAATTTTAAGCTATCGTAATGACGTCCTTGAACAAGGAATTGGCAAATAGTAGTATCCACCTCTTGAAACTAAGCCATCTCCAATACACACACACACACACACACACACACACACACACACTCACACACACACAGAGTAGGATTTAGGTGTCCTTTCATATTAATTCTTGCTTGTATCTTTAATTATTTCATTTAGTTAGGGGGTAGAGAGAAGTACACTTGTCTTATTGTTATTGCTTTTATTGCTTTATTCTGTTTGTTAATTACTTGCAAATTGCATGTATTTCAATTTTAATCTTCCAATTTGTGACTTTTTTGGTCCCTTTTGACTCACAGAAGTTGTGCTTGTTATTTAATTATTGTTTTTCTTAATGATGTGTGTTTTATGCCATGTTTAAAAGAGTCCTTCTCTTTCCAAAGGTCATAAAAATATTTGCCTATATATTCTAAATATTTAAAGAACTCCTCATTTTGCATTTAGATCTTTAATATAAATAGAATTAATCCCTGTATGTGGAGGATAACGAAATGTATTTTATTGTTCATGTGGATAATCACTTGTCTCATTTATCGAGTTGTTTATTCACGCCTGCTTATCTGCAGTGACATGTCTGTAATATATCGAGTTTCCATAAAACCATGTGTTATTTTCCGAGTTCCCTATTTTGTTTTGTTAGCTCACTTATTTTATCTGTTCCAATACTAGATTGTCTTATTTTTCAGTGTTTATAATAAGTTTTGACGTCGATAAGGCAGTCTGCTCACTTTTTATTATTCACATTTTTCTTGAATTTATTTGCCCTCATGCTTTGTCACAAAGACTCATTTTGTCAAATTCCCCCCCAAAAATCCTGTTAGGAATTTATATAGAATTAATATGAAATTTCAGACTGATTTGAAAATAAAAGACATTTTTATGGTATTGTGTCATCTTACCCATAGGCATTATGCATACTTTCATTTGAAGGAGCATTCTTTAACATCTAATAAACTATTGTTCCTTTTTTTCCATAACGGTACTGCAGATACATTCCTCAGCAAATGATAGGCTTGCTGCTATTGTTAACATTATGCTTTAACACATTCCATTTTTATAACTGTCTCTTGCTTGTATAAAGCAAGCAACCCTGCTGAACTTACATAATTTCTTGAATTTCCAGGTATATAATCATATTGCAAATAATGACAAAAATGTTTCTTTTGAAGTCCTAATTAGCTCTATTGATTTTTCTCGACCCACTCTACTGGGTAGGACTTTCAGCAAAGTGTTGGGAAAACCATTTTTTCTTTGTTCCTGACTTTTTCATGTTTCTCTATTTCGAATATTGTCTGCTGTAGGCTTGTATATTTATTGTGTCCATATTTTCATTCATTTTTAATTGTTGTATAACAAATTACCACAAACTTATTGCCTTAAAACAACACATATTTATTATCTCACAGTTTCTGTGGGCCAGAAGCCTTGCATGTGTTAACCTGGTCCTCAACGTCTCACGAGACTAAAATTAAGATGTGAGCTGGCCACATCCTCACTGGGAGACACAACTGGAGGAACATTCTCCATTCTCATTAAGGTTGTTGGAAAATTCAAATCCTTGCAGTTGTGACCCTGAAGTCCCCATTTTATTACTGGCTGTCAGCTGGGCACCAGTCCTGGGTGGCTTGCATGCCCTTGCCACAGCGTCTCTCGGCTTGGACCTCTTCCTTCGGGAAGGGTCCTGTCTCCTTTAAAGGCTCATCTGAAGAGCTTAGGTTCCCCAGGATAACTTTTTTTTTTTTAACTTCAAAGTGAAATGATTTGGAACCTGAATTACCTTATACCTGTAAAAATCCTTCATCTTTGTCATACAAATTAATCACAGAAGTGAATTTTTTTTCATCTTCAGAGTTCCATCCATAGGCAAGGACAGGGGATTACGGAAGGTGCATACACAAAGGGCCAAGAGTCCTGGGGGCCAACTGAGAATTCTGTTATTGCATTATTCTTTACCAAGTTAATATCATCCTTTCAACTCTTGGTTTGTTCCATTTTAAATTATATTTATCTTTATATTTATTTCTCAAGAATAACAATTATAGCCTTAAAGTAGATTTTGAAACCAGGTAGTCTAAGCTCTTCAAATGTGTTCTTTTTCCAATTTGTTTTGACCAGTCTAGGTTCTTTACATTTCATATACTTTTTAGATGCATTGATTATTTTTGATAGATACCTTGTATTCCTTGACCTTATTAAATTTATTATTTCTGTCATCTTCATAGTGAGATTATGAGGATTTTCTATGCACACAATTAAATTGTCTTGGAATAGACACAGTTGTTATTTTTCCTTTCCAATATGTATGCCTTTTATTCATTTTCCCACCTAGTGCATTGTTTAGGTTTTTCAAAGCTGAATAGAAGAAATGATAGATACTTGTCATTTTGAAAATCTTAGAGAAAAATAATCAGTGTTTTCCATGTATGTGTATGTTTTTTAAAATAGATTCTCTTTATCAGATTAAGGAATTTCCTTTCTACTTCTAGCTTGTTGAGAATTTTTAACATAACTATCTTGAATTTAGCCATATGCGTATTCTTCATCTCCTTTCTTCTGCATATATTATAAATTACACTGTTTTGTTTTTGAATGCTAAATGATTTAGTAGTCCAGTTATAAAATCCATTTCATCATATTGCATTACCTTTATATTAATATTTTGTGAATTTGATTTGCTACATTTAGTGTGATTTATTGCATTAGTGAATTTATGTTTGGGAGGAATATTTGACTATAGTTTTCTTATAATTTCTTGTTTGGTCATGTGATACTGCCCTCAACAAAGGACTTGAAAGTATTCATTCCTCCTCTATTTTCTGAAAGAGTTTGTATTGAATTTGTATTATTTCCTCTTTTATCTTTGGTAAAATTTACCACTGAAGCCATCTTGGCTTAATGACAACAAACTTGGAAATTGAAGATGGCTTTGATTCCATTTTGCTGTGGATATTGGCAATATTTGATGCAAGTAAATAATCATGTATTAAGTATTCTAATATATTCAAGCACTTCGTAGAATGCCAAGCAAATAAAGGGGGAAATCCTTGTTCTTTAGGGAGCTTAGTGGTTTGTTGTAGGCATTAGGAAGGTGACATTTAGCCAAATAGTGGTGATAGAGGGCTATGTTTACAAGTAGAGTAATAATCAGTTTTAGAAGTGAGAAAGCATGGAGAATATACAGAGGACAGAAGGTATTAACAAACCAGTTTCTAGGAGTGATAAGTTCTTAAAGGACAGTGTTTCTTATATATAGATATCTAAGTGTCATGTTAAATAAGTGAGGGTATTTTTATAACGCCTGTATCAAAATTTACTTAATACCTTACTTAATCAACTAATTTCTAATTACATACATTTTATATATATTAAATTTCTTTAATATATGTACATCTTTGTATAAATGTTTTCACGTGTGGGTATGAAAATGTTTAGCTGAACATCATTCAAAATTATTGCGCATACTACCAGTGACAATACCAATCGCATCTTGGTGACATACTGTGAAATGCTAATAATGGTTATTAGTGAGAAACAAACCTGAAATGCACTGCAATTATAACGTAGACAGCCTTAAATATCACAGTAAGGACTTGTTCTCATCTCGACAACTGGTGTGGACCCACTGAACTTTCTCCATGGAAGGCTGGTATGGTCAAAGGTATGCTTTGGAATGACTGACCTTGAAAGGATTTATCAGAAGAATGACTGGATAGTGAGAATACTGGCAGCCATATAGGTAGGAAGCCATTATAATAGACCGTTTGGTTTAAAATCTCCATTTGCTTTTGCTCTTTTATGACATAGATTTATGTTGGTTTGTTGATTATATCGCCAGTAAAAATCATGGCTTAAATTCGGTTTTGTATACTTCAACTCAAGAAATTTAATAGTGGAATATTATATTGTTTGTATAGTGCCCATTATAGATTTAACACACGACTTAAGGGAGAAAATGAATAACTGAAATAGGTATCTGTACGTTGCGAACCCTCCTTTTAGAAAGACCATTTTCTGTGAATTTTCTTAAAGGGAAGTATAAATGTGCCTGTTAAAATAATTTGCATTTTGTCAAGGAATCTTTTCCAAACTACAGTTAAATGTCATTTCTAAATTTAAAAAAAAGTTAGTACAATAAAAATCTTTGTGATTAGAAAGACATGTACTTAAAGGGTAAACAATTTACAGTAAAATGTAATTCATCAAATGACTGGGACTGATTTTTAAGACATGTGCACCATCTATAAAAAGAAACTAGAGACGTTTGCAGAGGGTCTTGATTTGAATAATCAAATTTTTGGATTTAAAAATGCACTATTCTACATATGTCATTTACCCTTAGTTAAGATATAAATTTAATGAAATTCCAATAAGAATGCCAAACAGAAACTTTTCTTAAAAGCATAATAATTCAAGGGAACATTTTAATCTTAAGGCAATTTAGAACTGGCATAATTAAAACCATGTGTTACTGGTAACATAACAAAACACAAGTGTCAGTACTGAAGCAATGTTCCATGTAATAATTTATTAAAGTAGCATGTAAATCAGTAGAAATATGTAGAATGTTCTGTATCCGGTACTGATACTTAAAATAAGCTTCGGGGAAATACATTCATACATCATTTTATAAACCAAAATAAATTTCAATACATTAAAGTGTAAAAAAGAAATCATAATAATATTAGAAGTATATCCAAGTGAATACTCTTGTATTCACCTCAGTATACTTTATTCTTTATAAAGCTCAGGGCTTTATAAAAAGCCCTGAAACAATATCGAGACAAGTCAACATGAGTGACAAAGATCTTCCGACATAAATAAATGAACAGCAGACAAAAACCCGGGAAGAATAACTATGGCATGCATTGCAGGTAAATCAGGAATAAAATTGTTATATATGGGGTAAGTCAGTAATGATAAAGAGGCACATTTTGCTGTCAGAAAGTGCTGGTCAAATTCTAGCAACACAGTTTTGACTATATAACTTAATTACTCTGCGCTTCATTTTTCTCACTTAAACATTGGAGAATATAATAGCTATGTTGTAGGATTTTTTGAATATTAAATGCATTTAAAGATGGTGATCACAGTGATTAGCACATAATAAGCACTCAGTAAATGACAGCTATTAAAAATACACACAAAAATTTTAATTTTAAAAGAAAATGAGCACAAGACTTGAATTGGCAATTCTAACAAAATAATAATAATGAAGAGAAGCAACCAAAAGTTTCAATTTATCTATTGGTCAGAAAAATAAGCAATTTTCAAGGGAAATGTTATTTTTAGCCTAAAATGAATCACACCTAGTTTTACTGAGTTCGGGGGAGAGGCAGAAATGTGAGAGGGCCAAGAAGACGGAAGGGCATTTGGCAGGTGTAGTGACAGCTGTTGCTTTTGCTTGCCCAGATCCATTTCTCCTTCTTTGTGTTCCATCACGCTGTTTTATGCAATTGTACCCCAAAATATAATCTGTTTGCAAATCCAAGGAAGATCAGAGAACCAGAGTTCAGAGAATGAGTGAGAAATACCACAGTGTATGCCATCATTTGAATTCCTAGATAAGCTGCCTCTGGAAATTCTCCTTAACCTTTCGTGCTTTACTTTTATGAGTAAATATTGCTTAAATCAGCTTCATTGCTTTAAATGAAGGAGTCGATTATTTGGAATTTGTTTCTAAATCATAAAATATTTAGAAATTAATGCTTGAAATTAAGGTGGAATAATTAAAGACTAAAATGTGGAAAAGATGAATTGAGAGAATAAAGACCCTCTGCACTGGGGTGAGAAGTTGAAGAGAAGGTGCAGGGGTACGAAGTCTGGACCAAGACCTCTTTATTGTGTGACTCAGGCAATATTCCACTTAGTTTACACGAGTGGAAATCACTGTAGGAAAAAAAACCAAACTTTTTTTTGTTAACTTTCAGAGCCGTCACAAAATTAAGACATGAGCTTAGTTTGAAACTCCTTCCGTGGAAGCAGAGAACAGACAAAAGTTGGCAGAGTCAAAGTTTCCTGTCTTTTACTTTTAATCCATAAAATGGAGCATTTTGGGATTTAAAGAAAACTGATATTTTAAAAACTTATTTCCAACTAAAAATGTTATGAATTAAGGCAAGTGTGGAAAGCACAAAGTTAAGTTTGGGACCTGAAAAAACCCAGGTCTCCCAGGCCTGCCCGAAACGCTGACTGCGACAGACTTTCTGGACGGCAAATGTGACAGAATCTTTAGGACGCAGCTGCTGGGCTGCAGCCGACGCTAGAAGCAGATTCCAGATGCTGCCGGCCCAGGTCGGTGCTTGGAACTGCCCCAAAGCGGAGAAGAGACTGCGCTGAAATTCCGGGAGGGACGGAGCGCTGAGATTTATTTCTAAGACATAGAAATTCCCAAGATGAGCCTCCCCTCCAAAAAAAAAAAAAGTAAGACAAAAGTAAGCTGGGACACAGGGAGCTCTCTTGTCTGCGTCATTAGGCCATGGAAGTAGCCTGATGCAAAGGCAGCAAAAGCCAGTGACGTCTTCGGAATCACTCTGATAGAGCTGCAGTTCCCAGAATGGAGGGCGGCTGCAAAGCCCACCTCGCACATGCCTCACGTGGGACGAGGAAGACGAGGACAGGGGCCGGCGCCTTGAGAACCGCCTTATCGCAAGCGCTGCAACACAACGACAGCTTGTCACTGCTTCATCAGAACACCCGCGGCCGCACACGCACGCAGCCTGCGTTACAGTCTTGCACCCTCGGTGACCGTCGAGGAAAATAAGAGGACACGGTTGAGGCGGGGCTGAGTGGGGGCCTCGGCCCGGAGCGGGGCTCAGCCCCCCGCCTGTCGGGGGTCGGGGGTCGGGGGGGGGGCCGTACCCCCGGGGCGGGGAGGAGCAAGAGCGGCTGCTGCCCTTGGAAGCGGGAGCCCGACTCGCTCCGCGCGCGGTTAGGCGGACTTTGTTCTCAAGGTGACGCCGCCGTCCCCCTCACTCCTTGCCGGGTTCGCCGCGCTTGGGCAGAATTACCTGAGAGTCCCAGGATTACTCAGAATCAAAATAAACATAAACTAAATATTGAAATACTTAGAATTGAGTGGGAAAATTGAAGCATAGAGGAGAGGCCGTGACCTCAGTAGGTTTTCATGTCCCCAAAGGGTTTCCGGCTGATGAGTCAGTGGCAAGTGGGGGCACTAGGATATTTAAACAGATCTCTTCATTAAGTCGGATTTTATAGTTTACCACCTCAGTTGTTTATGAGGCGAGCCTAGAATACGTTTATGATGTAAAGTCAGAAAGAAATACTAAATTACGTATTCATAAATACTTCAATTTTAATTATTATACATCATCTTTCATTCTTTGTAAATCATATATATTTGTTTTCATTTTTATTAACATTTGGATTCTTCCCTTCCTAAAGGCATCTAGATAGAGTTGAAAAGTGCATTCTCAGTATTAGACTTTGGAAATATTCCTAGCTCTACCACTAACTGGCTCTGAGATCTATACTGATAGCAACTTAAACTTTCTAGACATCAGTTTCATCATCTTTAACTAGAAGGAGTTGTACTAGATAATATCTTAAAATATATGGAACACTCATAATCAGAGTCTTTATAGAGAAGATGCTAGCAAATAGAGCAAAGAAGAATTGTGCTATGTATCTTATGCTAGCAAACATTTGTAAACCAATCAGTAAAACAAATAAAAAAAACCCAAAAGTCCTAATTTTCCAAATAAGTAGATGTAATAATCATTCTGCTTGTGGATTATTCAATAATAAGTTTTCTAAAGTGATTAATAAAAATATTATGTGACATGTCGCAGGATAATTTAGGTTATTATGGAAACATTTCTACAAAATCATAATTGAATATTTCATAAATAAACATAGATATATATTTCAATTCAAAATGTAAAACTGAAGTTGTAAATAAGGTGTCACAAGTGGTACCATATTCTTAGGCCACCATAATATGCTAAGAATGCTAAAGTTTAGCTCTAACTTTCACAAAATATCTAATTTAAATGGATACTTAGGAAGAAAAGAGAAATATTTATAATATATTTAATTTAAAATATTAATTCATAGAGTAAAATACATTTATTTGTGACATACATTTGAGCAATTTATTATATAGGTACTTTCCTATTTCTATTGGGATTATTCACTGATGTACCCTAAAACAGAATAGAAGTGCTCAAGACTCCATTATTTAAATAATAATAATAATAATAATCTACCGGGTGTCATAGTATATTCTTGACATCCATTACATTTTGATAGAATTGTGATTTTTTTTCAAATGCAACATTGTTTTAATATTTTTCAAAATTATACATAGCTCACTGACATTTCCTTTTACTGAATCTTTTACTCATGTATATTGTATCAGTGACAATGTTATTTGAGGAATGAAAATGAATCTCACTACCAAAAACGCCTGATTTTAATTTGCATTGTAAAGCATGAAACAGAAACAAACTGGTAAAGGGCATATCCTATAATTGACCCTGTATAATGCTCTGTGAAAGTTTGTAGAGTACCAATATAAGTAATGAGTGGATAGAAAGGACAGATATCAGTACAAGTAAATTAAAATATAATTATAAGGTTTTCCTTTTATATCAAGGCTCAGTATTCATCTTCCTTTTCAAATGGAAAGTTTCCATTATGGAGTATGTTTCTGTTTAATCACTTGCATCTTAACTGTTCTGAAAATAGAATAGAGGGTTACTGAGGCATATTAAACATCAAATTCAAAATGATGAATTTATTTTCTTCTTATTTTTTACAGAAAACATTTTCCAACTACATGGGCTACCTGAGGATATATTCAGAGCTTTGAACATAGACAAAGCTACTAACCAGCTATCATTAGAAAGGACTTAAAGAGTTCTCAAACATATTAATCAGAAATATCCTACTTTTATTCTAACAATGAAGTAGGAGAAAATTGGCCAAAATATTTTGTTTTTTTAAATGAATATCATATGGCAAGGCATTATATGTCAATTTAAAAATATGTAATTATTTAATATTTAAAATGATCACTGTACACATTTTCAAACAGAAAATTGAGTGCCTAAATAATCTGCTAAATTAGTAACAATGAATCTTTGAAACCAAGGAATCGGTTTCTGAAAACTATGGTTTCATTTCAGAAATGAGAAGATATTTTCAATGGTTTTAATAATGAAAGCAGAATGAAGCATAAAAATTTAAACAGAATGTCCACACAATGGAGAGAAAATCATATCTGTTAAAAAGAGGGATGTTTAGACATTCTCATTTAGCATGAAAAACGATGGGGTTTTATTTTTAAAAGCATCACTTCCTTTCCCACTAAGTATCATTTTTCTGGATGTTTGAAATGTAGAAGAGGAAAACATGGCTTTCAAGTAATGTCAAATCATTAATTTTTCATATGCTCTGAAGTATATTTAAGAACTCTATAAAACTTATTAAAGTGTAATGAAGTCTATTTAGGTTATTATGTATGAAATGTCAGATTTCCTTAAGTACTAAGTTTGACAGTTAATATCTGTGACATTTCACTTTGACACTTCTCATTTTATGTTTATTGTAAGGTACATCCTCATCCTGTCAAATGCACATTTTGACTTATGATTATCTTCCAAAATTTTTTAGGACAATATTTGTACCACCACAGATAAATAAAAAAAATTCATATTATTTTCAAATATGAGCTCCCTAGTAAAATCAATACAACACAGCTCAAAATATCAACGGTGTTTCAGAAGGATGTGGCTAATGAGCACACAGTATGTCAATGGTTTAAAAAGTTTATTCTGGTAAAAATGAGCCACGTGGACAACCTGAGACCAAGATGGATGATGATAAACTAAAAACTGTGGTGCAAGTGAATTCATCTCAACCTATGCATAAATTAACAACAACGTTTGAGGTTACTATTCCAACAATATTAGACCATTTAAAACAAATCGACAAGGTACAGAAGCTGGATAGATGGGTAATACATAAATTAAACAAGCGCCCAAAGAAAAATCATCTCAAATCTTGCCTTTCTTTGCAGTCACAACATAAAGGTGAACTATTTCTACACTGTATTCTTACATGTGATGAAAATGGATTCTTTTTGACAATTACAAGCATTTGGCACAATGACTAGATAAAGTGCTGAAACATAGTCCCAAACCAAATTTTCATCAAAAAAATGTTTGGTGGTCCAGTGCTGGTATTATCCACTACAGCTTCATAAAACCTAATCGATCGATTGGAGTGGATGTCTACTGCAACCAGTTGGATGAAATGATGAGGATGCTTATGATTAAGCACCTGAGATTGGTCAGTAGAAACAGGCCAATCCTCTTAACAAGACAATGCTTTACCACTCGTTGCACAAACAGTGCTGCTCAAACTACAGAGACTGGACTTAGAAACTCTCTGTCATCCACTGTATTTGCCAGACCTTACACTAACTGACTATGGCTTCTTCCAGACTTTGGACCACTTCTTACAAGAAAACAATATTCAATTCTAAACAAGCTGTGGAAAAGACCTTTCTCAATGTCATCGCCATTTGCTCTCCAGGCTTCTTCTTTGCTGGCATAAACAAGCTACTGTTTAGATGACAAAACTGTGTCGATAATTTAGACACATATTTTGATTAGTTGTACTGCATCTCATTTGAGATATAATAAACTAAACTTTTGATTTGAAATTGGACATTTAATATTTAATGAACTAAACATAATTTTAATGCATTATTTTAACCACCTTGTCTTGTGATATTTCAATATACACTCTTCAAAGTCATCTCAATGATATATCTCCATCTGTATGAAATACTAATTATATAATAATACAAATAATAAAATAATGTAGCATTGTCATATCTATGAGGAAATGAAATGAAAATTCATAATGATACTTATTTGACTGCTGCTGTATTGGCCGAGCAATGTATAGAAAAATAATTCAAAACATTTACCTACCAGGCTACTGGTGTATGACCTGCCTCAAACAAAATCTTCTTGAGGAAGAATTTCATGACATAGTCTTCTAGTCATGCATTGAAATGGCTCTTTAAATTCCATAACACAATTTCTTAATAGAATAGGACATTATTCCTATTTTGAGTGCGAGACATTCCAATGAAGGTTCTATGTTAAAGTTTCATACAATACATGAGCAAACTAAATGTTATGGGGCCAATGTATTAACCTGTTTCAACTAGCACATTTCTACTCTTTCAAGCATTTGCATTGTATAGCTGGTTTTCAGGAGCCCTTGATACAGCCCTTATGAAAACCATGATTAACTAGAAAAATGGAATATTTTTCATGTATATTTTGATTTCAAAGACACATATTAAGACTCTTAAGTTTCATTCATTCGTGTTTCAGGTGATAGCCAATGGGATATTTCACCTGACTTTCATGTTTTGTTTTGCAATTGGCCTATTTAGTGTTATAATAGTTCTAATTGACGATGTTAGTCACTTCATTTTTAGATATGGCCATAGGTAGGTAATAGATCAGCAGTCTCATCTGGGTGTTAAGAAACATAACAAATATTACCAAGCTCCTGACACCGATTTGTCATTGGTCAGTCTCCCCACATTGGCTTAGTTCTCATTCTCGCCAACCAGTTTGAATAGCAAATTCGAGAATGTGTGCAACTGTTGAATTGTTTTAGTGAACCTATGGCAAATTTTAATCATGTGGTAAATTACTGTGCTCTGAAAGAGATCTTTGATAGTCAAAGCGGGTGTAATCATTTCAATGATCCCTCACATTGTGTCATGAATAGGTATAGACACATTCTCCCTGACTCCTGCAATGAAACGAAAGTGGGGTGAGGTGCGATAATTACATGTTTTTATAAATAACATATATATTAAATATTATACATGCATATGCACATATATATGTGTGTGTGTATATACACACACACACAACAGTGTTTTTTCCTCTTTATTTTTAATATCGACTTAGGTCCAAAATGAAAACCCATTTAATTGAAATTTCAACCTAGATCAAATAAAGCACCCAATGCATTCATTCAATGCTGATATGTATATGTATGGCAATCCTGAATAAAATATCATCAAATTTTAATTTTATCCCAATAAGTGATATTCATATTTTCATGAGACAACTTAGTTTTATGTTAGGATGGTCTTCCGAATTGAAAAGCATCTTGAAAATGAAAAACTCAGTCAAAATTATACTTTTTGCTTTCTTTCACCTGCTTGGACTACATATCTGTGCCAAGTTTCAAAATAGGGTAGATTATCCTATATTGAAATTTTAAAGTCACCCTTTGCTCTCTTGAAAGCTCTCTAATTGACCCAGATGAGTGAAGCTCTGAATCACACTTGTAGTCTTTTTCTGCGAACCTATCATCATCAATGCAGTTAAATTCAGGTTTTGTCTAATCTTTTCACAAGGCGATTTTAACAACTTCCAACTTGTTATATAATTTCCATTTTTGTTCCTTTGGTATATGATTTATACATTTAAAGAATATAATATACTGTGTATCAGTTATCATTTGTTGTGTATCAAACCACCCCTAAAACCTAGTGGCTTAAAACAAGCATTTACTTAGTTATCATTCTATGTGCTGGTTGAACAGTTTTCTGGTCTGGATCTATTCAGCTGAGCAGTTTGGAGTTTCTCTTTCAGCCTTTGAAAGGACGTAAGTCAGCTTGTAGCTCTAAGATTTAGGATGGCCTCACTCACATGTCTAGCATTGGGCAGGCCATCCTGGGCTCCATCTCGTGGTGTCAGTCATAGGATCCCAAAGCAGCTAAGAAGCCATTCCTGTTGTGCAAACAGTGTTCAAGTCTCTGCTTGCGCCAGTTTTGCTGACATTGTTTTGGCCAAAAGAAGTCATGTGGCCAACCCAGATATAAAGGGTACGGAATAGATGTTGAGTCTTGACAGAAGAGGAAGAACCTATGAGCATTACTGCAGTCTATGACAACTTCCTGGATGAAAAATGCTCGGTGACTCCTCACTGCCACAGGAAGCTCTGAAATATTTAGCATGGCATGTAAGGGGCTTTTGCCTTTAGGCCCAGTGCTCAGCCACACACACCTCCTCCCCGGCCCTGTGCATCTCTGCGTGTGCGTTTTATGTGTCAAAGAGAATTTACATCTTCATGTAGGGCTTATTCTGCAATTAACACGTAACTCATACCTGTCTTTTTTTCTAAATGACTAATTCTTTTGTATTAATTATTTAAAGATCACATCACTTTCTCCAAATAATCTCTAAAGTTCTAACAATGTCTCTAGTAAAGATGATTAAGTTCACTTTTGCAGATATTTATGTACAAAGAATCATACAATATTAGTTATTTTATACTTTAACATTTCTCTGCACTGTCAAAAGCCCAAATCCAGATTACAAGCTATTTATGACAGGAGCCCTGATGTTTCATCTCATTGGCCTTAGGCCTAGCGTAGTGCCTCTGATATTGTAAATTGAGTGTGAGAGCTCATTATTAATGCTATGGGTGCTGTCACCTAAAATGATTTTATACTACCTATGTTTTATTTTCAACAAATGGAGTTCTATATGTTGCATATGCATTTAATTTATATAACTTTTTTCTCATAACAGTGTATACTTCTTTAAGGGAAAATGTACATGTTTAATTTTGTATGTGATTTAATGTAGTTTGGAAACAAGGCAGGTATTCTAAAAATAGGTTTTGAATTGACAGTAAAAATTTCCCTCTTGCACACTAAAAATTAGATATTAAATATCAATTTTTTATCTTTTAATTTTTTATTTTTAGTTATTATGGGTACACAATAGTTGTATATCTTTATAGGGTACGTATGACTCTTTCATGTAGGCGTACAATGTGAATTTGTTAAATCAGGGTAATTGGGGTATCCACCACCTCAGGCATTAATCGCTTCTTTGTGTTAGTTATTTCAGTTATTTTAGAGTCTACCCTAACTTATTGTTGATTATAGCCACTTTGCTATGCTATCAAATATTGTTCATTCTATCTATCTAACTAGATTTTTGCACCACAAGTAATCTATTTTATTGAATCTTTAAATCTATAAAATGAATTTTATTTTTTCACTGCTGTAAGTATTGAATTTTCTCTTTATCATTTATATAGCTTTGCAAAGTTAAAGCATTTATGAAAACCCTAAGCATATTTATTTCAAAAAGACATAAATAGACAGGAAAGACATTTGCAAAGTTGTTTATTTTACAATTATTAGTGCTTCATAGTCCAATTACATATTGACGAAAAATCTCAACTCAATTTGTTTAAAGAAAGAGCTGTAGTCTAGGTATTTTGAACAAATGCTAGCTTTTGTAAAACTGTTTTATTTAAGTCCTTAACCCTATCTATTCAGCAGCTAAAGCTTGTGAGTTGTTTGGATCAACAACTTGTGAGTGAATAAAATAACAGCGTGTTTTGTGTGAGTGAACTTTTGACTGTAAACTAACATAAGGCTTGACAAGAACTCTCATAGTTTAGCCACTACTCTGTTCATTTTCTCTACCGTAGTCTTTGTCTCTGTTCTCCCTTATAATATTTCACTTTCAAACCTTTTCTTATGATGGGCTATATCATTTATTTTGAATCATCTCTGCTAAATAAATGGGTCAGCACAAGCACAGGTACGTGTCCCTACCACTCTGCTACTAACTTTTCAGAAGTAAAAACATAGATGGTCATCGACATATTATTCAAATGTGTATAACAAAATACTTATTTCATTCTTACTTTTGACCCATAATGTAAAGGTCAACTCCTAACACGTACAAATACAATGTGCTCTTAAACATTCAAAACATTACAATCATTATAATAAGCTGTATTCACGGTGGGCGATATTATTTTGACATGTTAACTTCATTCTGGAGCTGGTTATAGCGAATTGCTCATGTCTCAATTGCAGATCAAAACCACCAGTTCAAAAATATATATAAACTGCACTCAATCTGAGACTCACATTTAAAATCACTATTTTTTATTCCTCCTTAGACTAGGCAATGGCTTTCCCATTTTGAATTCAGACAAACCTCAAACGTCTGTAACACTGCTATTTAAGCTATTAAAAGTATAATTTTCTATTTTTCAGTGCCCCCAGGGTCCCCAAAAAGAATTTGGGGAAGTCAACCAATCTATCCTAATCTATATTTAAGTCGGAATAATATTAATAGAAATATTCACAAATTATTTTTTAAAATCTTTCTGTATTCTCAAACTTTCTATAAAGAAATCTGTATTTTTGTGATGTTCTCTCAAACTATACAATTAATAAATAAATATATATATATCACTAATATGATATACCATGTAGAATGTCATACCAACCCAAATACATTTTTTAGCTTGAAAATCCTAAGTTTCCTCTGCCCTGGAGAGTAATTGCCCATTTCTAAGAGGTGTTCTCCGGGAGACACAAATTGAATTTTGCAACTATGGAATGCTTGATATTTTAAGCAAAATCTTCTTATACTTAACCTTCAGAATAGTTTTAAATGAATCTAGTTATTTGCATATAATGTGGAGATAAATTTGCTTTTATTTATTAATGATTAGTTATATTTTATTGCCTAAATTGGGAGTTTAAGCATAAAAAGGATTGAAAAACCCACAAATTACCTAGGAGGTGAGGTTACATTGTTACAGTCTAAGAACAAGCAGGAAGTATCAAGGAATAAGGAACTGGCTCAATTGCATACCCAGCTCACATGAGGAGGTGGCTTCTCGCACCACACAGAAAGCCAATGTTAGATTAGATTCTAGTAAGTCCAGAGGGGAGAACAAAAAAGGTGTTCCTCATAGCCCAGCTTTCTCTTGGCTCCTCTCAGTGGTTCCTAATTAAGTGTCTTAGTTTCTCTTACTCTCTTTCACTCTTAAAAAAAAAAAAAATTAATTCTTTATGCTCATTTTTTTCCTGTTTGAAACTTTTCTACACAGAGAGATAATGTTTCCATAATCTTCATGTGGAATTCAGTACAATCCACTCCAAATTCCCAAGCTAAGTAGCCAATATCCTATCTTATGTCTTAAAGTTGGGGAGGATACCTAAACCAGAGGTAATCAGCTGTGATCAGTGTCAAAGAGATTTAAAAATTTCACAATACAAAGTATAGCCATGTGTCCTTTTTACTGTAGCAAGGAAATTTGGGCATATCAAATATTTAGATTCTTGTATCTTTTGGTGCAGGGCCCAAAACAATTACTAACCATAATCATTATAATGGATTTATTATAATTATTGCTTATTCTGTTACATCTATTAGGCCAAGTGCTCTAAATAAAGTCCTTCAAAAACTTCTCACAACCTATAGGCTAGGTATAATCTTTACTTTAGATTTCAAAAAATGAATCAAAGAAATCAAGCGTATTGTCTAAAGTTCATGCATTTAGTTAGAAGCTAAGTTGGAATTTCAACATAGGTCTCTTTGCCTTTTCAACTTTGTATACTTTCTTCGGTTTACCACAATATGTGGTTTTAAAATTTTCTATAAATATGCAAAGTAAAATATACTAAAAATTTTAAAATATGCCTGAAACAGAAGATTCTCTTTTATCATAGCATAAGGGGAAAAAAACATTTTCTGAAATGTGTAAATGTTAAGAATATTAAATCATTTGGAAATATTTTAATATACTGACTGATGTATATTTAAGAAGTGAGAAGTCATAAAGTTGGTACTTTATATAAAATATATAAAGTTGGTACTTTATATAAAATTTATTATAATGTATAATCCTAAAAATAAGACAGAGATAAATTATTTAGAGACTGTCTTATACAGCCCCTATATATTATATATCTTGCTTTTAAGATATTTTAATATACGCCTTGATTATGAGATTGTGTGAGGAGGGATGCGTGTGTTATTATTTGAGATATGGTGTACCTTAAATATGGCAATTCTTGTTCTACTGTTATAGAAAATACTCTTGCTTTATTTCCTAAAGGATTTTCTCAACTCCATTCTCACTTTCAGTCTCCATTCCTTTCTCCTTCTCTTCCTCTTTCTTGCCTTTCATTTCAGTTTTTAAAATCCTTAATTTCAAAGAATTTTCCATTATTATGTTTTTCATGCATGTTCACCAGTTCTCTATGTTATGATTTCTGGAGATATCTCTAAAATTTCTTTTTTCTATTTTATTCTATTCTAGTGAAAATTTTTTTGTGTGTGTTGCACTATGTTCATAATTTCCAAGAAATATTTTTCATTTTTGCTTATTTTTCATATTATCTGTTATTTTTCATATTATCTGTATGAGAGGTAATAAATATGTTAAATAACATAATTTAGCCATTTCACAATGTATACACATAAAACATCATTATTATTATTATTTTTTTAAATTTCAAAGTAATATGAGGGTACACATGTTTTTGGTTACATGGATCACTTTTGTAATGCTTGAGTCAGGGTTACAAGTGTGCCTGTCACCCAGATTGTGTTCATTGTACCTGTTAGGTAGGTTTTTGCCCATCCCCTCTGTTCCCCTTCCCCTGAATGGTTTCCTTTGAGATTTACTTCCTTCTATGCACATGTGTGCTGATCAGTTAGTTCAAATTTAATAGTGAGTAAATGCAGTATTTGTTTTTCCATTCTTTAAATAATTCACTTAGGAGAATGATCTTCATGTATATGTTTTTATATTTTATTTTCTGTTTGTTTTAATGTTGTTCTTATGAAGCAACACTTTTAAGGCTGTACTGTATTAATCCATGTATCTTAAAATGTCATAAAATCATTAACTAATTTTTCTTGCTATGAGATAAGAGGTAACCGTTGAACTTTGTATCTCAAATAAAACAATATATTTTGATTAAATAATGTGAACATTTCTAGATCTTTATACTGTAGCAAACAATGAAATTATCTGTATCTTACTTTTAGTTGCTTAAAGAAATATTGCCTAAAAGCAAAAAGAGATACATATTGTAGAAATAACCTATCTTTTTGGTCTTTGCAAACAAACTAAATATTATTATGCAGTAGAATTTAAAGTCAGGATAAATATTCAGCACCAGCTGCATCTGACTCATGTTAGGACTGTTTAGCACTGCTCCTGTCCATCACTGATAGAGTAGTTGGCCAACACTTCAGTAAGTATGGTCAAAATCAGTTGGCAAGAGCATGACATTGTCAGTTAAATGCCTTTTTAGTGACTTTTCTATGCCTATTCAAGTCAAACATGTCTTTTTTATCACACCGTTTACATTTCTCAGGAATGTGAGTGATTTTATAAAAATTCCCATACAATTGTATCACTATATGACTGCAAAACAATATTTTTCTTATATATAATATTTCAGATGTTTTAGCCCTTAAAATTAGTAACAATGTGAACATTAATGTTTTATATTTTAGATTTTACAATCTCATAAAGTTATATTGTGAAATGATATAAGGTTGTCATATTTTTAATTAAGACTAAAAATTCTTTATGATTATCACATTTGAAGAGTCAATAATGGAAATCAAGGAAAATTAATTTAAAAATAAAGTATAGGATTTTTATAAGAACTATAAATATGAAAGTGTAGTTGTACCTAAAATATGGACTAGGACAAAAAATGAAAAGGATCTTTTCGCTTCTGTTTTCTTTCCTGAAATTGCTTACTCTTTTCTGCTAACAAATTTTCTCCAACGTAGTTCAGAAAATGTTATATGGCTTTTCCTCTCTCGTATCAGCCTCGATTCCTACCTACTTGTATTATACAACAAAACAAAATTTACTGAAAAGAGATTTGATTCCTTGTGGGATGTTTTGGGAATTCTAATAGGAGACTTGGAAAGCAAGCAGAAACAAGTTTGTTAGTTTGTTTATTTTTCCTATTATTATTATTATTTTTTTTAAAGCTGATACACAGTGAAAGCAACAGCAGAGCTACCGCACTGAACAGCCCTCAGCTCCGGCCGCCTTCCACACTGGCTGCCGCGCTGTGCACTCTGCACTGCCCGTAGCTGCCCCTGTATACTGCCACGCGTCTTTGCTATTTTGCTTCTGGAAGTGGGTGTAACAACCTCGCTGTTACGATAATCCTTAGCCCTTGGTTCAGAAACGTTTGTATACATCTCTTACTAGTTGAGCATCACCAGTGTAGCAAGTGTAGTGGAGCATCTTGTAGAGCAGAATAAAAATACTCATACATTTCTTCCACCTTTAAGAGTACAAAGTGGGCTCTTTTTCCTAAAGAGGTTTACAGTTTGCAGAAATATCTAATCAAGAAAAAGGGCATAGGAATTCCCATGGAGAAAGGGGTGATGTATTTGCTTTTGTTGCCATGTTTTTATGACAGATGTTCAAGCAGAGAAACTTTCAAATTCATTCAACCTATCCCAAAGTGTCCAAAAGTCTCAACTCGTTAGAGAATTAAAGTTCGAAATCTTATCTAAGTATTAGCTCAAATATCCCAAATTCTGCTGTCTCAGTCATCTCAATAAGGTATAGTTAAGTCTGTGAGTATGGTCTTTACTGGGACAAAACGTGTCTCCATCTGTGGACTAGCAAAACTAGAAAACAAATTGCCTACTTCCAAAATACAATCATAGGGCGAGCACAGAATAGCGTTATAGACATTCCCATCTCCCGAATGAAAAACGTGGATGAAAAAAAGAAGTCACTTATTTCCAGCCCAATTTCAAACTCCAGCGGGTAAAAATTCATTATGTTTTAATCCCCATAAATAATCTGCCTTCCTTTAATGTTCTTTCTGTGCCCATGAGGGGGTATAAGGATTGTGCAGCATTGTACAGAAAGGGCAGATCTCAGAGGAGGAGAAATTATTATGATTTGGAAGATATCTCAAAATATACCCACCACAAAACAAAATGCTTGTAAACTTTAAACATATTTAAAAAAATAATGCTGGATACTTTTAAGTTGTATTATCAGGGAAAAGGCCAATAAAGCATACAATAGGTTGAATGTCTTTCGAATCCAGACCTGTTCTGTAACTTAGAGGTACAAGCAACTGATCCCCTATATTGTGATCTCTTTTACTGATACATTTTGGTAAATGACCAGTGAATTTGAAATATAATATTAAATGACAAAGTGTGTTGTGTGCATGTGTGTATACACATACCTATTAATATATATGAACATATATGTGTATATGTATACTTTCCAATGTGTTTTATATCTATATATATAAAATAAGAATGTGTGTGTGCATATATGTATTTATACTCAAAACTCCAGTAAATAATTTGATTTTCTAAGCAACTTTTCCAGTCTAAAATTCTTGTACATGACCCTTTCCTCAAAAAAAGAAAGAAAAATCAGGTTTACTAAAAAATATGACAAAGTCACCTTTGACCAAAACTTTATTCAGACTCCTTTGAATCCTCGGCCTGACTAGACCCAATCTTGGTCTTTCCTCTCCATCCTTGTGGAGTCTAGTTTGAGGAACAATCATCTTGCATGAGTATAGTGAAAAATCTCCATCCTTTTCTTTTTTCTTTCAGTGTTTTTTTTTAATTTCAGCATATTATGGGGGTACAGATGATTAGGTTATGTATGATGCCCTTGCCCCCCTCCCTCCCAAGTCCAAGCTTCAAGTGTGTCCATCCCCCGGGAGGTGCGCATCGCACTCATTGTTTGTGCATATGCCCGTCCCCTCCTCCCCCTCCCCCCTCCTCCTCCCCAACATCCAATAAATGTTATTCTTATATGTGTTGATCGGCTAATACCAATTTGATGGTGAGTGCATGTGGTGCTTGTTTTTCCATTCTTGGGATACCTCACTTAGTAGAATGGGTTCCAGCTCTATCCAGGAGAATACAAGAGGTGCTATTTCACCATTGTTTCTTAAAGCTGAATAGGACTCCATGGTATAAATATACCACAGTCTATTAATCCACTCATGTATTGATCCATCCTTTCTATGTGATCATCCAAGGTACCTTACCATCCTTACCTGTCTTCAGCCAGGATTTTGTTGAGTTGGTCTAGCAAAAACCCTTCTTTCCCTGATACTTCTTTGTAGTAATTTTTTGTTCAACTGCTCCCACCCTGCTCCTTGGCTATAAATCTCCCTTTGCCCTTGTTGGAGGTATAGTTGAGTCCAATCTCTGTTTATCCCCCACTGCACTGGACCTTACTGCAGTGGTCCCTATCCCCATCTCCAAAGTCCATCTTCAATAAAGTCCACTGTACTATCTCTTTAACAAGTGTCATCGATAATTTTGTCTTTCAAGAAAGATGAATATTTCCTAAAGTCTTGACTTTCTTAAAAATTTATTCACAGCCTTTGTTTGTCTTTTTATAATGAAAAATATTCCTTCCTCTCTATTTAAAATCCATTAATGTACATGTGCTTTATAAAATGACAAACAGAATCCTTTGCAATGAAAAGAAGTTAAGCTACCAAACAATGTGTCAAACTCTACTTTTCTTGCAACTCTGCATTTGCAAGACTGCCTGGTTAATGATTTGAAAAAAAAAGGTTCCACTGCCCCATTTGATGCTGGGTGAAATGAAGCAACATTGTCATACTTCACTGCTTTTCGGCCCAACGACATGTCAAATTCTTTTGAGATAAACTGCGAACCATTAACCGATCTTTTAAATTTTTTTTCCTGGCAAATCTTATTTCATAAACAATTTCCTGATACACTCTACTTTTCTTATAGAAGGAGAGACAACCTTTTCACAATAAAATAATTTTGGAGCATAAATATGAAACTGTCATTTTCTAACACACACATGCTTCTTTTAGTTTTTACTTGTGTTTATTTATTTTTAGTGTCTAATAATACTAAGAGTTATCATTTGTTTAGCACTTGCTAGGTATCAAACTAGATGTTTGATTTTCACAACTATGAGAAAGGTTGACAGGCGGGCAAGATTTTACCCCTGCCCTCCTCACGACATTGTTTTGCTGGCGGGGTCTGAGAATTGAATTGACAAAAGACAGATCAACAGGAGGAAAACCTAGAAATGTACTTGATGCGAGTTTTACCGGGCACATGAGCCTTTGCAAGGAAATAAAGATGCAAAGGTGCAGCTAGAGGTGAGCACGCCGAGTTACACGGAACACTTAAGGGTGACAAGGTGACAGGGTACAGAGGCTTGGGCTGAGGTGACTAACTGGGTGGAGAAGTAGCCGGGAAGATGAGGCTCCAACACGGCTTGCTCATGTAGATTTCCCTCAGTCTCAGCTTCTCGTCCTGGTGACAAGAATAGTGCTCTTCTGTGGCTACAGGGAGGACCATTTTCACATGGGAGTTTCATCTCCTGCTTTTAAGGAACAGAAGGAAAGTCAGAGTCACGTACTTGCTCCTGCTGGTTTCAATTTGGGGTGGCAGGTTCTTAGGGGCTTCATAACATTTTCCTCATTTTTCAGATAAAGAAATTGAAGCTGAGAAAATAATTTTCAAAAAGCCATAATGTTACTAATGACAGGCCAAATATAAAATATTATATTTCTCTGCCTGCAAAGTCTATGATCATTTGATTATGATCCATGGTCTTTGTGACGATTGAATAGATACGAAAGTAAACTTTATTTATCCATGTTTTCACCTCCATTTTTTTTATCAATAAGCATAAAATCAGGCCAATAGCAAACTTTGTAAGATGACTAGAAGGGCCATTCTTTTGGAGGACCAAAAGTATGTGTCTTTATTGAATAACACAAAGACTAAAACATTTGTCTTGGGGAACAATAAAGTTCTTCATTGCAGCCAAAAAGACATAATCAATGGTAGTCCTGTGGCTCTTGGCTATTGTCCACTAGCCAGATGGTATCCTCAATCTATAGACATAAAACTGATCCAACTCCTGACAAAGCGCCAGTGGCAAGCTGAATGAAAAACAAACAAAAAACCTCCTTAAGGATGGAAAGACCTCAAATTAGGCTGGCCTGTTTGTGCCGGAACAGATAACACCTTGGCAGATTAACTCCACTGTTCCTAAATGTCATGGGCTTCTAGCTACTATTTGCTACTGCTGTTATTCTCTGCAGTCCCTTTTATGGATATTTCTATGACCAGGGACATTGCTCTATTGTTCTCTTCCTCTTGGGCTTTCCACAGCTTAGCCAAGAGGTGATGACGTGCTGCTTTCTGCATGCAGGGACACAGAGATACCTGCACCTCAGTTTGCAAGTTTCCTTGTTTTGGCTGAGTCTGGAACAGAGTCATTCCCACTGACGCACGATGGTCCCCACACCAATCCCCAAATTAAATCAAGGTTTGTTGTCCTTTTTGTCTCCCCACTTCCCTGA
>RJWJ010019208.1:0-30645 GCA_004363605.1 Indri indri | reverse complement strand
ACTTTCTGTATAACATAAACCTTGTAAATCTCTACAGGGGTTTAGAGTCTCCATTACTTGGCTCATGCAGTTCTGCAGAGCAGTAGGGATTTGGAACGGACTCCAGTGCCAGCGTGTAAATTGCTGGGGACGTAGGGTGTGGGGAGGCCACCCTGGCCTGGGACTCTCAGCCAGGGACTCTGCCTGCACAGCCCTAGGCAATCTCACACCCAGTGCCACCCTGTGCCCATCTTATAAAAGGGAAACTGCACCATCCTGCTGCACCCAAGTGAAGTTTTCCTCCACACCAGTGGAAGAAAATGCAGCTCACAGGAAAGCAGCAGGATACAGGCAACCACAGGGGAACGTTTTCAGCTCCGTGAGGGCATCAGTTAAGATTATTTTCATCTGAGATCTAGAGAAAACTCAAAATCTTAGTGGCTTAAATCAGTTATAAGCTTGTTTCTCTTATGCGGAAGTCTAGAGGTAGGTGGTTAAGGACTGGTACAGTGTCTCATGACCATCAGGAGCCTGGGGTCTCTTCTGCTCTGCTGCTCTGCTGTCCTTACTGCCTGGCTTTCACTTCTCAGCCCAAGACGGTTGCTCAAGCTCCAGCCATCTAATTGACATTCTAGCTGCCAGGAAGAAGGAAGGGTAGAGAAGGGTACACCCATTCTTTTAAGAAGACTTCTGAGCTATTGGCAATGATACTGCTGCTTAGATTTCATTGGCAGGACTTAAATCATATGTGCCTAGCTAAAAAATGGGAATTTAATTGCTAAGAAAGCATTGATATTGGGACTAACTAATTGCCTCTGCCATCCTGGCATGGCCACGCGCTGTAATTACACACTCTGCCTCAGTGCGAAGCCGGGGACTATGCGGGGAGGGTCCAGGGTGTCTGACCTCATTTTGATGTGGCCTAAAAACCAAGCTTTTTACCTGTTGAGCGTTTTGCTTATTACAGAAGTCAGCTTGTGGGCCAAGTTCAGCCCATGGCTTGTGTTTGTAAATAAAGTTTTATTGGAGCGCAGCCACGCCCATTTATTGGCCGCTTCACCCTACAGAGTTGAGTAGCTGTGATGGAGGCCATAGGCCCGCACGGCCTAAAACATTTGCTCTCTGCCACTTCACGGAAGAAGTTTGCTGACCCCTGGTTATCACCTCACCCCACCCCTGTGCCACATTCTACCCTCCGGCCTCACCTAATGATGGGGGAGTGGATTGAGAGCAGGGTAGTTGGTTACAGATTACTTGGTAGTAAAAACACGATTTTGCATTTTGGCGACATTAAAATATCCTGCTAGTGTGGGGATTTCCCAGAGAAATCCCAGTGTGTGGCCGGCCTTTGTCCAGGAGAGACCACAGTCCTAAAGGCCTTCTTTCTCCACCCCGCCCTCTGAGCCTGGTCTCCTGAGGGGCATCTGCATTACAGAGGAGTTGGGGAGTGGCCTTGCCAAGCTCTGCCTCCGCGCAGGCCTCTGGCGGTTTCTGCACGTGCACTTTCCCACCCCGACAGGGGTTTCCTCCCCACCCCCATTTAGCCCCAGCGTTTCCAGATGGGGGAGGCTGTTGGCATTTTGGACGAGACAGTTCTGGTGGGGCCGGTCCTGCATTTTGCAGGACACCTAACATGCTTGGCCCCACCTGCAAGATGACCGGGCGCCCTCTCTCCCGGTCACAATAGCCACTGAAGGCAGCTACTCCCATTTCCAAAGCCCATACCCCTGCTGTGCACCGAGAGCCAGGCAGGGACACGGACACACACACACACGCACGGTAGTAGAGGTGGTCGGCCTCACGTAGCCTGTGCGATGAGCCTGGGGACGAGCCCGGGCCACGCCGCAGCCTTGCCGAAGGGCCCCTCCATGGCCAGGCTTGTCAGGGGCCGTCTGGCTGCCACAGCCGTTCTCACAGGGGCGCCTGTACCTGGGAAAACACTGGGGGCTGTGGGCTTCTGGGTCCTTGCAGGATGAATGCTCCCTCATAAGGAGCAGCTGCTCTAAGTCTGTCACCTTTGCCGCTTTGTTTCAGACTCAGCGTAAACCAGATCACTGACGACGGCGTAAAGGTGCTGTATGAGGAGCTGACCAAGTACCGAATTCTGACATATTTGGGGTACGTCTTTCTCAAGAACTCTGGGCCAAGGACCTAGCAATACCACAGAGCGGCGGGAATCGCCAGTCACGTGGGTGACCGGATGATGGGACGGGCGGCCCAGGGCCGGGAAGCGCACGGAGCAGGAGCTCAGGGTCCTGGGTTCTGCCCCTGCCTCGCTGGGCCTCGGCCTCCCCACTTGTAACACTGGGACCCTAGCAGAAGCCAGTGGTGTTACAACTGTTATTGGGGATACAGAGAGAACATATGGGGTGTATTTATTTATTTATTTTATTCCAGGGTATTGTGAGGGTACAAACACTACAGTTACACTTTATGCCTTTGTCTCATCCAAGTGCGGGTTTAAGGCGTGCCCTTCCCACCCCCGCCCTTAGTGCTCCCCGTATATGGGGTGTATTTAATGAATGTTAGAATACTGTTTATGTATCAGTCTTTGCTATTATGTTATGGGTCCATAATCCCTCATCCCGAGCCCCTGGGATGACACAGTCAGGATCCAGAGTGTGTGCTGTATAGTGGACTCCATGACAATACCCCGTTTTCAGATACTTTAATATTTCGGCCCAAAATGTATGAATATTCAAACCAAATGGGGCAAGTAAAGACTGTAGGTAGCTCCACATCTGTTGCCAAAAGAATCATGAAAACTTTGGGTTTTCAGAGCCTTTGGGATTGTGGAGTTTGAGGTGAGGGATTGTGGGCTGGTCCTCCAGCCCCGAGGCCACCATGGCCCTGTGAGCTGTGGCAGCTGCTCGGCCGCTTTGGGCCCCGGCTGCATCCACTATGGAATGAGGACACGGAGGCCAGCGATCCCAGGCCGCCCTCAGCTCGGGAGGTTTGTGTGACTGGGGAGGCCTCGAAACTCAGTTTAGTTACTTCTTTCAACCTCTCTCTGCGTTGTGGTCGAGTTGGCGTTGAGGGTTGAGATGGCTGACAGGTAGACATTGAGCAGGTTCAGTGTTCAGAGAGAAACCTCCCCCTCAAGATGCTGAATGTAATTGTAATTGAATAAACACCTGTCCCCTGCTGGTTATGAAGCACTTACGTGCCAGGGCTTTGCATTATGTCATAACAACCCTGCAAGGGCGCTATCATTATTACCCCTCTATTACAGATGGAGAAACTGAGGCACAGGGAGGTCAAGTAAGTTGTCCCAGGCCATAAGGCCAGGGAAGGGGGTAGAGCTGGCCTTGAACCCAGGCTGTGAGACCCCAGAGCCCCAGACTCTGCTCTCCATGTGTTCTTTCAACCCAGACTTTGGAAATCAGAAGACAACATATACTTACTTTAAAAAAATCAGGGTTATTGAAACGACATCGAGAGTCATAAAGTCTCATGACTGTGCTTTCTTTCAAAGTTTATACAACAACCAGATCACTGATGTCGGAGCCAGGTACATCTCCAAAATCCTGGATGAATGCAAAGGCCTCACGCACCTGAAGTAAGTGGGGCAAGTGTGCAGGTCCCCTAGTAGCTCTCTTTGTCACCCCTTCTGTGTGCAAAGAATCGATGTCACTGTATAGAGCTTCCACCCTAAAGCCTTGTGCTCACCCCGGGGCCGTGTTGGGCAAAGTAAGCAGACCTGTGTGTGGAATGTGAGCTGCCACGTGGAAGAATTCTGACCCGTGGGGGAGGCTGGGACTCTGGAGGGGCCACTTGTCATTGGTGGGGGGACAGCTTGGCATTCTGATTTCATTAACTACTGACAGGAAGAAAGGCCTGTCACCCTTTCTGGAGTACTAGAGAAAAAGGTTTCTTCCCCCAAGGGAATTTCCCGTCTAGTTATAAGCAAGAGCTTGATCCTTTGCCCTGTCCTGGAAACGCCCTGCCAGGGGTGACAGAGTGCCAAGCTTAGAGCTTCTGGTCTTGCCCTGGCGACGGGAACACACAACTTGTCCATTGGCAGTCAAAGCTCCCAGGCCTGCTGATGGAAGCGAGTGATGCTCCTGAGGTCCCTTAGGGAACCCCAGGCAGGGCCTGGGACCCTGAGTTCCTGCAGAGACTGTGGGCCACGTCCTGGAGGGGAACCCTGGCCTACCGGCCTCAGGGCTTCAGGTTCCGCCTGAGAGCAGGCCCAGCACAGCTCTTGTCGGTCTCAGGAGAAAGACCACGCTTCCCAAAAGCGGCCGGGAGGAGTTCTGTGCTGGGGAGGGGGCGGTAGGTAGGTGTTAGCGTCCCCGCGCAGCTGGAGGCTGACTACGCATGACTCTCCTGCAGACTGGGAAAAAACAAAATAACGAGCGAAGGAGGGAAGTGTCTCGCCCTGGCTGTGAAGAACAGCAAATCAGTCTTTGAGATTGGGTAAGTAGAAGAGGATGCACGTCTGTGGGTGTAATTCAGCCTGCTCTGTGCACGTGGGCTCCCGCTGGTCTTTTGCACGTCAGTGTACCAGTAGGACCGCTGGGTCTCCTGGGGGGAGACAGCAGAGTGCGGCCACCACTGACACCCCAGGGGCTTCTGCATGGGAACTGTTGCGGGCAGTCCCAGGATTGGCTACGCCTTTGTGCAGACTTTTAAGTCATGCAAAAATCAGTATTTTCACCCCCAGCAAATGGAGGGAGCTGTTCTAGCCCTATGTAGTTTCTGATGTTCTTCATATCTCTTCTGGATGCCTTGTTTTTCTTTCACTTTTTTTTGTGATAAAATATATATAGCATATGTTTTCTATCTTAATCATTTGTAATTGCATAGTTCAGTGGTATCATGTATATGCATATCATTATGCAACCATCACCACCATCCATCTCCAAAATTCTTTTCTTTCTTTCTTTCTTTCTTTTTTTTTTTTTTTTTGAGACTCACTCTGTCACCCTGGGTAGAGTGCAGTGGCATCATCATAGCTCACTGCAATCTCCAACTCCTGGGCTCAAGTGATCCTCCTGCCTCAGCCTCCTGTGTAGCTGGGACTACAGGTGTGCGCCACTGTGCCCGGCTCATTTTTTCTATTTTTAGTAGAGATGGGGTCTTGCTCTTCCTTAGGCTGGTCTCAAACTCCAGACCCCAAGTGAGCCTTCTGCCTCAGCCTCTCCAAAACTCTCTTCATCTTGCAAAACTGAAACTCTGTACCCATTAAACAATAACTCCTCTCTCACCCTCTCCCCAGCGCCTGGCAACTACTCCTCTATTATACTTTTTGTCTCTATGGTTTTGACTATTCTAACTACCTCACATAAGTGGAATCATTCAATATTCGTCTTTTTGTGACTGGGTTATTTCACTTAGCATAATGTCCTCAAGGTTCATCCATGCTGTAGCGTGGGATAGGATTTCTCACCTTTTTAAGGCCAAATACTATTCCATTGTGTATATACACCACATTTTGCTTATCTGTTCGGCCATTGATGGACGCTGGGTTGCTTCCATGTTTTAGCTGTTGCGAATGATGCTGCCGTGCACTGGGTATGCAAATGTATCTTTAAGGCCCCGCTTTCAATCCTTTTGGATGTATGCCCAGAAGTGGAATGGCTAGATGCAATGGTAATTCTATGTTTAATTTTTTGAGGAATCATCATACCATTTTCCACAGCAGTGGCACCATGTTATATTCCCACCAATGGCGCATAAGGTTCCAGTTTCTCCACCAAGTGTCCTCAGCCACGCTTGCTGTTTTCTGTGTTTTTGATAGTAGCCATCCCGATGGATGTGAGGTGGTATCTCATTGTGTTTTTGATTCTCAAGGCTTTTTCTTTTTTTTTTTTTTTTTTTTGAGACGGAGTCTCACTCTCTTGCCCGGGCTAGAGTGCCGTGGCATCAGCCTAGCTCACAGCAACCTCAAACTCCTGGGCTCAAGCAATCCTCCTGCCTCAGCCTCCTGGGTAGCTGGGACTACAGGCATGCGCCACCATGCCTGGCTAATTTTTTCCATTTTTAGTTGTTTGGCCAATTTCTTTCCTTTTTAGTAGAGACGGGGTCTCGCTCTTGCTCAGGCTGGTCTCGAACTCCTGAGCTCAAGCAATCCTCCTGCCTCGGCCTCCCAGAGTGCTAGGATTACAGGTGTGAGCCACCGTGCCCGGCCTCTCAAGGCTTTTTAAAGCTTTTCATATCATTATAATTTTTTATTGGATCATAAAATGAACACAGGTAACTTTGGAAGCTATGGGAAATAGAAAAAATTATAAAAATTATCTTCTCAGAAAATAATATTGTTAACATTTGATGTCAATTAAGCTCTCCCACTTTCTCTCTTCCTCTCTCTCTCTCCTATTTTTTTTTTTTTATATAGTAGAGGTCAAACTATATATGTACAGAATTTTATCCTTTTTTACCTAGTTTCATGAGTATTTTTCTACTTTATGAAAAATTTAGGCCATTCAGTTGAATAGTGCATAGCAAGACTCTGAAAACTCTTACTGTGACTCCGGCAAGCCGTAGCCTGAAGCATGGAGGCGGTAGCTTGCTCGACCTGAGTGTGCTGCCGAGGCTGCCCCGGTTCTGTCAAGAGGGCCAAGCAGGCTGGCTTTGCCCTGTGTAGACTGGGCCCCTCATCCTATTAGGAGTAGCTGATACCTTTTGTAGGCCAGGCACTGTCCTAAATGCTGTGCATCTGTTAACTCAGTGAATCCTCACAACAGCTCTATGAGGGAATACGCTTACTATTCCCATTTTATAGGTGAGGTGACTGAGGTCCAAGGAGTTACGTAATTGGCCCAAGTTCGCCCAGGTAGCAGAGCCGGATAGGAGCCCCCCATCTTACCGTGCAGACTGCTTTAGCCAGATCCTCCCAGATGCTCTGCTCTGGGGGAGAGAATGCAGCTTTGCTGTTGCAACTGTCCACCAGGATTACAAGAGTCCGCAGAGCGTGGTTTGGTAATGTCGTCGTATGTAAAAGGAAGATTGCTGATGAGGTTTCTGAATGTGCTTCTTGGTCTTTGCTTCATGGAAGACTGTGTCTTCAGGTACTTCTCTGCCCCAGCCCGGAGTTGCACAGATGCTGGGATCAGGATGCTGCAGACCCCTGTGTTCTGCAGAAGATACTCAGGTAGTGTCTTTCTGAGACAGCCATGAGCCCAGGCCCTCAGACTGACAGCCCTCCCACAGCTCGGCGTGAGACTTGGTCTCCAATTGTGCAACTCGCCATGCCTTCTGTTCACAAGCTTCCGCCGCTCTTTCTCCTCACATTGCCATTTGAATCTGAAATCCAGAGCAGCCAAGTAATGGACCAGTGTGGTGAGGAATTAGTCTCTAGGCCACAGCTCCAGGGACTGAGCAGAAAATCTGCCTGCTGAGTATGAATCAAGAGGCGGCCCGTGGCAGAGACTAAGGGGTGAGCTGGCCGTCCGGGGGGAGCTGACTTTCGCTGTCTTGCCTCCGCCCGCAGGATGTGGGGCAATCAACTTGGGGACGAAGGAGCAAAGGCCTTCGCAGAGGCTCTGAGGAACCACCCCAGCCTGACCAACCTGAGGTAACCACCGCCTTCCTGGGCAGACCTGGTCACTCTGCCCTCCTCTAGGTGACAGGGAGGAGCTGAGGGGACGGGGTGATTGGCTTTCCTAATAGGGGAGGGATTTGTGTGTGTGATTTTTCTTTCTTTTTAAAAAGTGTTTTATTGACGCACAAGCATACAGTAAAGTATGTTATTCTAAAGTGTTCCGCTCAGTGACTTTTGCACATGTGCTCACCAATGTGACCACCATCCAGATCAAGACACAGGACATTTCCAGCCCCCAGTCATCTCCACATGCCCCTTGGAGGCTGGGGAAGCAATTCCTAAGTCCAGATAAAGCTTAACGGGATGCTGGGCAGCAGGCTCCTGCCGCTTCCTCATTCTCAGCTCAGTGCTGGAACGTAGGGGACCGTCCCTCTCTGTAAACACAGATGTGCCTTCTCAGCCCTTCGTTAGGGCTCTGGCCAGATCCTTCAGCCTTGGTATCTCCAAGGCTCTGCCACTGGCCTTCCTGCTACTGAAAGATAGTCTGAGATGCTGGGGGCATCTGATGGGGTCTCATTGATGGGGCACCTAAAAATGCCAGCCCTCTGGAGGAGAGCCCACCAGGCCTCCTCAGCCTCCAGCGTGGACATAAAAACCAGAGGCACTGAGCCCAGTCCACTGTCCTGTGAGCAGGCCTCGCCGGTGTCCTGTTTCCTATCTGGCCTGTCTTTGAGTGGTCTTGCACCTGTCCTCATGCTCCAAGCTCTGGAGCAACAACACCTGGCCAGCTGCCGACATGCCCAAGCATTGTGCCTCCTGCCTCGAGTCAGCCCGAGCAGGTGCCGCATCCAGGCGGAGTTGAAGCCAAGATCAAATGTAGACGTGTCTCTAATAATTCACCCCAAGTGTTTTCCTTCCTAGTCTTGCATTCAACGGCATCACCACAGAAGGAGGAAAGAGCCTGGCGCGGGCCCTGCAGCAGAACGCGTGTCTGAAGATATTCTGGTAATGGCCAGGGCCATCCTGAAGGGTTGGGTCTCAGGAATTACTCTAGGGGCTGCACACAGCCTGGAGTCTTCACTGAAAGTGTCCCTCTCGAATGGAAAGAGTTTAGGCCTTTCAAAGTTGGGGTGATAATTTAATTCCTCCTAGAGAAGAAACTAGCTATTTCCAGAAGCACAAACAGGTACAGGAGAGGGAAGTGGGCCCCGGGAGCACAGGTTCGAGGCGTTAGACTTCTTTGCTGCCCAAGGACCCAGGAGACCCAGAGGCTGGCCACGCAAACCGTCAGGCGTGTCCTCGGAACACCCTCACGGATGCTTGGCGGAGCCCAACTTTCCTGCACTGGGCTCAGAATTTTCTCCCTTCCTCCTCTGCAGCTGCCTCCCCCCTGCAGCCTCCTCCTCCCCCAGGTTTCCACATCAGGATCTAGCCGCCTTGCTCCATCCAGCTCACCTGTCACCTGTCACCAGAGGCCCACAGTCCTTGATCCCTCTCTGCACTCCAGGCCACTTATTAAGTGGATGTTGCCTCCTGAGGGTGTTTTTTGTTGGTGTTCCTTTTTTTTTTTTGTCATTTAATCTTTTATTTTTCTTTATTTGCATTCTATTTACTCACCTGTATCATAACTTCCTTGCAGGTGAGGGAGTTGTGTTACACCCCCCCATATCATCTACTTACAGCTCAGTGGTCATTTGATTTTGCTAAATTCGTTCCTGAAAATCATGAAAATGTCATCTTTATGAGAATTCTGATACTAGACCTCCTGGCCGGCATTTTTAATTATTTCCCCTCAAAAGTCTTTAACATTTTGAAACTACATGCTTTTTTGAAAACATGTAAGTCACACGTCTAGAAAATAAGAAGTAAAAGTTCCTCTTTCATGTTTTCTAAAATAACCTTTTCCTTCTAGCTTGTTGTTCTATGTATATGCAAATATATACAAAACAGGATAGCAGTTAGCAGGTGGCTTAAAATATTTCTCAACCACACTTCGTACCTATTTTACGTGTCCCTTTACATCAGGGTTTCTCGGTCTTGACACTGTTGACATTTTGATCCAAAGAATTCTTTGCTGTGAGGGGCTGTTCATGCATCCTGGGATGTTCAGCGGCATCCTGGCCTCCACCCCAAACTGTGACAATCGAAAATGTCTCCAGACGTGGATGAGTGCCCTGGGGAGACGGAGATCACCCCGGCTGAGCGCCGCTGCTCTACGTGGACAGTTAACAGTGCCAACACTGGGGACTCCTTGAGTGCGGACTGCATGCCACGTGGCATTCTAAGCCTTTACAAATGTATCAGCTCACTCAGCGTCACAAGCACCCTGCAAGATCTGTGCTATTACTCTGCTCTCTCACTGGTGAGAAAACTCAGACCCAAGGAAGTTAAACCCCGAGCCCGAGGTCACCCCGCTCGTGACACAAACTCGGAGGGCTCCTCAAGGCCGTGCCATTCTTCCTTTTTCCTTCCCTGCCTCGTTCTCTCTGAGGGCTGCACAGCGTCCCCTGGAATGGACGGTCACAATTCATTCCATCAGTTTCCATTGATATTTAAATTTTTTCACATTTTACATCATGACAGATAATACCACTGTGTATGTTGCAACATAGAAATCCTAGCGTGTACGTTACATCTTTACACGCTGCAGGCTAAATTTCTAGAAGTCTACTTGTCTTAAAGTGTCTTAGACTCTAATTGTCTAAAATACAAATAAAGAAAAAGAAATTTGACCTTCAAGGAATGATTTTTAAAAATGTTCTTTTTGTTCCATTCTTCTTCCTAACGATTCTTTCATCCTCTGGCACAAGAGGGTGCAACCCTATGTATGCCAGGGAGTTTCGGGGCTTTATCCAGACCACTCTGGTTTTAAGAACAATTGAGAAACTTCCTGAACTTCCAGTCACTTGACTTGGGTCCTTCACAACTAGCCTCAGAGCAAAGCGCTAAACACATTTTAACGTGCTGTTGGCAGCTGTTCCAGGTCTTCACGCTAATTCGGACGACACGCTGCCGGTGGTGTTCAAGGGATCTGGGGACCAGAGGAGCGCTGAGAAGCAGGCGTCGGCCCCTTGCTTTCTGTGGGCCATCGTCTTGCGTGAAATCGGAGGCTCAGCAAAGGTGGGGCGGGAGGGCTAAGAAATAGGAGCTCGGGCGCAGGATTTGCACTGGAAACGAATCCGCATTTATCTTCTGTGGGGGTGGGAGGCTGGGCTTGGCTGGGCTCTCAGCAAGTGACCAGCTGCAGAGATGGCAGCCCTGGCTGGGACCCGCCCCTGCGAACTCGAGGAATAGCATCTGCCAAGTAGGCTCTCCTGAGCAAACACTTCCTTTTTTTTTCTAGGCTGACCAAAAATGAACTCAACGATGAAGTGGCAGAGAGTCTGGCAGAAATGCTGAAAGTCAACCAGACGTTGAAACATTTATGGTAATTGCAGACTGTGCTGCTTTTCAAAAATAGTTTTTGAGATAAGATTTGCATATCATAAAATTCACCCTTTTAAAGTGTGCAATTTTAGTGTATTCACAAGGTTGTGCAACCACCGTTTAATTCTAGAACACTTTCATGGTCCCCCACACCCCCATAAGCACTGAGCAGGCACTCCCCATCCTTCTCCTCGAGTAGCACCTGGCAACCACTAATCTGCTTTCTGTCTCTACAGACTTGCCGGCTCTGGGCATTTCATATAAAGGGAATCACACAACATGTGATCTTCTGTCTCTATGTTCTTTCACTGACAGCTTTCAAGGTTCATCTACGTTGTAGCATGTGTCAATACTTCATTGCTTTTTTATGGCGAAATGATAATCCATTGTGTGGATATTTAACCCTTTGTTTATTCATCAGTTGATAGACATTTGGGTCCTTTCTACTTTTTTTGTTGTTTGTTTTGAGACAGAGTCTCTCTCTGTTACCCAGGCTAGAGTGCCATGGTGTCAGCCTAGCTCAACTGCAACCTCAAACTCCTGGGCTCAAGCAATCCAATCCTCCTGCCTCACCCTCCTGAGTACCTGGGACTACAGGCGCACACCACCACACCCAGCTAATTTTTCTAGTTTTTGTAGAGACAGGGTCTCGCTCTTGCTCAGGCTGTTCTCAACTCCTGGCCTAAGCGATCCTCCCCGCCTCAGCCTCCCAGAGTGCTAGGATTACAGGCATGAGGTCTCTGCACCCAGCTATTGCCCATTTTAAAATTGGGTTATTTGTTATTTTATTACTGGGTTGTAGGAGTTCTTTGTATCTCCTGGGTGCTAGACCAGGATTGCTAGATAACAGGATTTGCAAATATTTTCTCTTTTCCATGGGATTTTTCTTTTTCTTGATAGTGACCTTTGAAACACGAAAGTTTTAAAATTTTGATGAAGTCCAATGTACCTGTGTTTTTCTTTGGTTGCTTGTGCTTTAGGTGTCTTATCTAAGAAGTCGTCGCCTAATCCAAGGTCACAAAGATTTACACCTAAGTTTTCTAAGTTTTATAGTTTTGCTCTCACATCTAGGTCTATAATCCATTCTGAGTTAATTTTTGTAGCCAGCGTAAAGCAGGAGTCTGACTTCATGCTTGTGCATGTGGACACCCAGCTGCCCAGCACCACGTGTTGGAAAGACTATCTTTCCCTATTGAATGGCATTAGCACCCTTGTCAAAAATCAATTGACCATAAGTGTGTGGGTTTATTTCTGGATTCTCTATTCTAGTCCATTGATCTGTAAGTCTGTCCTTATGCCAGGACCACACTGTCTTAATTGCCAGAGCTTTGTAGGAAGTTTTGAAATCGGGAAGTCTGAATCCTCCAGCTTTGTTCTTCTTTCTCAAGATTGTTTTGGCCATTCTGGGTCCTTTGCATTTCCTACAAGTTCAGGATCACCTTGTCAATTTCTGTTAAAAAAACCCAGACTGTGCTACTTTTATATTATCTGTTTTTCTTTGCTTTTTAGTCTGCAGACTTCTTTCGTGCCCTTCCCTAGGTGCCAGGCGAGCCTCTCCAGGGAGAACAGAGGTTGCGGGGGCTAGAGAGAGAGTCACAGCTGCTTTGTGCATGCACGGCCTGCACTGGGCCTAGTGGAGGCAGCCCTGTGGGCAGATGTGCCTGACACTGCCAGGCTTTTTAGGGACGTTAGGTGCTCTTCTCTTTCTTGGCCTTTTGCCGAGTCTTGGTTGGAGGCAGCCTGTTCTGCCCTTAAAGAGATGTGGGTGGTGGCAGTGGCAGCCACCATGAAGGTGGTGACTAGAAAGCAACAGTTTAACTGCATGCAAAACTCAGTGTTCACTTCTGGGTTCTATTTTGTTCCTTTCACAAAAACGTTCAGTTACACTTGTAGTCATGCTCATTGGAAGGTCATCACTTCTGCCACTGAGCCCAGGGATCCTAACCTTTGGAGGGTGTGGCTGGGAGCACCGGGTCCTGGCTGCAGCCCAGCCACCAGTGGTCCTGTGTGCTTGGGCAGTAATGGTGACAAGAGCTCCCTTCCATGGGGAACTGTGCCCAGTATACATCCTCCTGTTGTAACCTCACACACCCAGTGTGGGGGCACTCTTCTAGTTATTCCCGTTTTACAGATGAGACGATTGAGGCACAGACAGATAAGTTTATTTCTTCAAGGTTCTGTAGCTGAGAAGTGGGGGGTGTGGCCCCTAACCACTATAGGTACCGCCTCTCCAGGGGGCAGGCCCCTTCATGCTGATTTTCTATAACCTCATCAATCATGACGGCGTAGGTAGGGCTTCCTTCCTGGGTCAGTGCCCAAGAATGCTAAGGGTCAGGTTTAGCAGTAGCCTATTCTGCACACAGCCAAGAGTGGGGAGTGAGTCTGTGATGACATGTGGATGCGCCACTGTCTCTCACCTGGCCGGGTCAGGAGCATAGCTGCCCAGGAGGGCGTCAGAGGAATGTCCACCTTCCCTGCTATCTCTGAAACCTTGGCTTCATTTGCGTCATTGCTACCCAGCATAATGGGGTACACTCTTAGAGACCCCATTATCGATGCTTCTCCACTGAGACCCACGAGAACTGTTTCTCCTCCCTCCCCCTTGGGTATTGGAGAGGACACGATACCATCTTAGGGCTTTTGAGTCCCCCAAAGAACAGAAGGATCAGTCGGTAGCTACTTAATTGCAAAGACTGCCTTGCCTTTCCCTAGCTACTGGAAGAGACGTCAGACTGCCTGTTCCCCTCCTGATGTATTTCTTTGCATTTGTTGTTCAGACCGGTGGTCTCCAAACATTTTTGATTGGGAACCTCTGCAATGAGAAATGTCAAACAAACATGCACACACCTGTTCATGTATTACACTATCTTCATGTGAATATACAGATATATTACGCTCACTATAAAAACATACAAAAAATTAAAAATGTTTAAAGCTGTCCTTTATCTGGTGGATCTGATCCAGACATGTTGAGCCAGATGAAAACTCACAGGATTCAGTTCTCCCCCGACCACCCTGCCTCCTCTCCCACCGCACCCTCCCAACTCCCCAACGAAGGGCGGACTTGGTCGAGTAGTACGTATCTGACACGGGTATGCTCTTATTTCAGGCTTATCCAGAATCAGATCACGGCCAAGGGGCTCGCCCAGCTGGCGGATTCGTTGCAGAGTAACACTGGCATCATGGAGATTTGGTAAGACCCCGCCTTCCACCACCGAGTACAGTAATGACAGGGGCAGGATTCTTTGCTCGGCACCCTGAGTCTGCAGCAGGCAGAGTGCAGGGCAGTTTCCATTTCCTCCAACAAGCCTGTAGAGTACATCTACATCTCCATTTTACAGATGTAGAAACTGAGGCCCAGACCAGTGAAGTCAAATTTGCCCAAGGGCATCATAAAAGGGGAAGTGACAGTTCATCCCAGACCACCCAACCCCACGGTCTGTGTGCTCCTACCCTGGCCTCGTCCTTGTTGACCTTTCGGGGTTGCGGGGCGGGCGGGGGGTGGGCGGTGAACAGCCTGTGCAGGGTTTCCTACCGCAAGCAGATCACCCTGGACTCAGGCGACTGAGAGCTGGGGGTGCTGGCCAGGGGTTCGGAGCTCATTCTCCCCCTGGTCAGCCTTCCTGAGATTCAGAAGACACTTCCAGGCTGCATTTGAGCTGTCTATGCTCTTTTCTTTACTTCTTTTTTCTGCTTTGAGAACTTCTCATGCTAACAGAGAAAACCACGGCATTCATGTTCCTGGGACACTGAACCCCATCTCACTTCTTTCTTGCCCCCCACTCAGCAGCCCCTTTAATAATGTAACTGTCTGGGTGAGGTGGGACTGGGTGGATACTGAGAGAGGGGCCTGGAGCGTCTTCTAATAGTAACCACAGTCACCACATTACGCCAGGCGTTATGCCAGGCACCGTGTTAGGGGCTGGGATGCGGCAGGTAACGCGACAGAAGGGCCCTGGCGGCTTAGAAGTGCTGGCCAACCCGGGCTGAGAACAGAGCCCCGAGTACCTGAACCCAGACCCGTGAGTGCTCTGGAAACGTGTTCTCCACCTCGGGCCTGAGACAGCCCTTCCCAGTGTGAGGCTCGGGCCCATGTGGGCGCTGGGGGGGCAGAGCTGGTTTTCTGTTGAGGACACCGACCACGGGAGTTCAGCAGCCAGTGCAGCTCCTCTGAGATCCATGGAGCAGCCTCACTAGGAGCCCAAACCCTCAGCTCAGGGGGTCGTTACTCATTAACTGCTCTGTCCCTTCATGACTGGGGAGAAGAATTTCACAGCCAAAAAAAAAAAAAAAAAAAAAAATCCAAGAGACACAGCTCCTTGGCTGTATCAAGCAGCTTGAACAGTGTTTTTAAACTGTGCTTTGGAACTCATTCAAGGATCACAGAGTCAGTTTGGTGGGTTGCAAGCAGCATTATTTAAAAATGAAATTGAAAAGGGTAGAACACCAGGATGCAACGTGCATGGCAGGGAGAAGAGTTATTTCATGAGTCTTATTTCAGACTTGCATGTGGGTGTGTGTGTATTTGCCTAGATGATGGTTCACAGCGTAAAATGTAATTCTTATTTGGGGCTGCGGTCAAAAAGTTTTTTAGAAACACTCATAGGGAATAGAGCCGAGATCCAAACTGACGGCACCCACACAGCGGCCTGTGTGTAGCGAAGGCCGCCTGCTCTGCAGCCTGGGAGGCGTGAGAGGGGCGGGACTTTCTCCACAGCCAGTTAGGACAACGTGAAGATCTGCAGCTGCTTTGGTCCCTCAGGCTTGGAAGAACACACTTTCTCCCTCTGGGAGGCCACTGTTTCTACACAAGGAGCTATTTTAGCAGGGCCAGGAGTCTTTCGCTTCAAAGCGGGCCATCCGGAGCCTGTGTGAGCACCTGCGCCAGGGTGGAGGGGAGAATGAGAGAGGCAGGACAGGGGCCCAGGTGCTGGCCTTGAGGGTGTCTTCACTTCAGTTTCTGACTTGTGCTGGGAGCAGTCAGAGTGTGTTCCTTTGTGCATGATGTCCCAGGACTGGGCTTTGGGAAGGCGCTGGCCTTCTTGGCCCTGTCCAGGGCCTGCCACACCAGGACACAGGGCTGGGATGGAGCCTGCAGGGGAGCCAGGGTTAGGGAGCAGCTCTGCTTGGAGCCAGAATGAACCTATCTCCTTGGACTCATTGTCTGTATAGACATTTATTTCTGCCTCATTCCTGCCTGAAAATAACTTGAGTCTGAAGTCCCTTGGTGAGCTCTGCCTCCAAAGACAGAAAAGAGAGGTGTTGACCCCAGGTCACTAAGTTGCACAGCTGGATGACAGTGGTACCATTTACTGAGCCAGGGAACCCTGGGGAGGTGCGGGCACTTCTGAGGTGCCGGGGGGACATCCAAGTGGAGATGCCAAGTAGGTGACGGGCTGCACTGACTTGAACAAGGTCATGGTGTCAATGAGATCACCTGGGGGAAAGGGCCTGTCCCAAACCTGGAGGAAATCCGAGGTTAGCGCTCCCATGGAGGCGCATATGGAGAAGGAACCTGAGGTGGGGTACCCAGAGACAGGAGAAAAAGCAGACAGCAAGTGGCCAAGCCAAGGGAAGGTAGCGCTTCAAGGAGGGAGATGTCAGGACAGCCACATGCCTGTGGGGGTCAAGAAAGACAAGACCTGAAAAATGTCATTAAGTTCAGGCTGATGGAGGCTGTCGGTGACCTCAGTGAGACCCAGTGAATACAGTGATGGTGGCTGGAGAGGATGAATATTCCTATGAAAGAACTGTTTGAACCAGCTGTGTTCCTCAGTGTCAGGGTCGTGTGATGTGCATGTGTGTGATGAACGTGGGTTGGGAAGGGGTGGGCAACAGTCCCTAACATTTTGCTTGTGTTCTTTGTTTTCCTCCTTTTCAACAGCCTAAATGGAAACTTGATAAAGCCAGAGGAGGCCAAAGTCTTTGAAGATGAGAAGCGGCTCGTCTGTTTCTGAGACGATGCTTTTCTGTGCTTGGGGTCTTCGCCGGGAGGTCCTTAGCAGCAAGTCTGTGTGCAGGCCCCTCCTGTCGGATGTCTTCCTGGGGCCTGCTGAGGGGGACCGTCGGCCTCCCGTGCAGACGCTCTGACTGGCCAGCTCCCTCAGCGGCTGTCGCGATTGTGCAGAGAAGGAGCGAGAGCTGTTGTGTTGCTGTAAATACGCTGTGGAGAGACGTCGTCGCGTACCCACGATTACCTTTACCTGAAGCGAGGGGCAGAAGACTTGGAGGACAGAGGCGGCCAGCCTCCGCTCACGCACACGCCTGCCCTAAGACCCGCAGGAGTGAGTTCGTTGCTGCTGTTTTCATCGAAGCGTTGAAGACCTGGTGCCAAGTTGGTGCCAAGCTTCTTGGAAGAAGGCACCTGACGGACAAGAAGTATTACACGTGAGCCACCCCCCTCCCCAGAGCCTGCCCGCTTATCGTATTATCCCCACTTCACAGCTGTGGATCCTGAGGGGTGCACAGTGTGGGGAGGGGGGGTCAAAAAAAGGACTCGCCACAGGCTGTTTACCCTAGTCCCGGAGTCTCACCGTCTGCTCACAGGGCTCAGAGGGGGCCTCTCGGCTGGTCTGAGAGGAAGGGCGATGCCTTCACAGTGCCGAGCTTCCGCGCAGGGCTCTGCGTAGCTGATCTCTTCTGGAGGGCTGGACGCTCTGGGGACCCTGCCTCAGGAGGAGCCGTCGATACCTGCCGCCCAGAGCAACAAGGCACGGCTTGCCGTTGTGGCTCCAGCATCCAAACGGAAGCTGTTCTCTGCTTTGCTTCTTATTAAAAAAAATTTTTTTTAATCTTCAAAAACTGGTGCCATAGTATCTCCCTTGCCTCTTGAGAAAGGGAAGTCTCTTCCTGCCCCCCGAGCAGTTGGAGGGTGACTGAATAGGAGCCCAGACTCAGGGAGTTGGCCGGAACTCGGCCAGAGAGCACGCGGGTCAGACACCCGCCGCCACGATGGGCGCGCGGTGGATGCTGGGTGGGGTGGGGGTGGGGTGGTGATATCACCAGGTAACTTGTCCTCTGGCCAACTCATTTGTTAATAAATATTGAAAACACTATTTCTGATGGGCTCAGTCTGGGATTTTTTGAAGGGGCTCGGCCTGGTGAGCACAGTGTTCCTGAGCCCTGTCCTGACGCACCGCACCGGGGGGCTCTGGGGCGATGTGCCGTGAGGAGGCCCAGGAAGCGGCCCACAGCACCATCAGTTTGACCCTTCGCAGGCCTCTCTGTCCACCACGGGACAAGGAAAGGCCGAGGCAGCACCCACATAGGTGGGTTCAGGGGCCAGGACAGGCCAAGTGGGCCGAATTTCAGTCCCTCACCCCTGTGCTGTGGTGGGTCCCGCAGGCGGGGCTGGATGTCCACTCCCTCCTTGCTGCTCACTGCTGGCCGAGGACCCCGGGGGCCCGTGGCAGGCAGCACCGAACTGACAGGGGCAGCGCGTGACAGCGGAAGGTGCGCGGGCCTCCGGCGTACAGCTGAGTTCTTAGAGTCTACAGGACGTCCTGGCTAGTTTTGGGAAAGAAACTACAGCTCCCGCGATTCATACCTGTGCATTTATATCACGTCCATGCTAATTTGAGACTTATAAAAAAAAAGCCATGTGAAGTCACTGTGTGGCCACATTAGCCCAATGGAGTCTGGACTGCCATTTCCTAGCTGCGTGGATTTGGGCCGGTCTGAGAGGGTCAGAGCTTGATTTCCTCCTTGAAGAGTGGAAATCTGAGAGCCCTGACTCACGGGATTTTTGGATGATTAAATGAGAAGCTATGGAACGTAGTTGGCACAGGGCCTGGCCCAGGGTCCCTGCTCAACATGCGCTGGTTTTGCAAACCCAGCGTTTCTCATTGCTGCTCACTGCAGAACTCCAAGGTCATTCACTTCTCACTCTTAGGCTTAGGGACCTTTCCAACAAGTCCAAATATGGGAGTGGAAATTCTCAAAGTAAAACCCCAAAATATTCAACATCAGGCTCCCTGTAATATCCTAGCTTTGTCAGTGAGAAACATAGTGTTCGTTTCCTCATTGTTACCAAAGAGCACCGCCGTGTGAGTGCCAACTTAGTGCACACAGGCGGGGCGCCCGTGTCCTCATTGCACAGTAATGATCACAGCCAGGTCGCGAGCCTTGGTGAGGCCGTTTCCTTTCAGCTCCGGAACTGGGAAGGAGCGTCTGGCTCGCTGACATTTTGGTCCACTTCCAGGTGTGGCCACAAGTCCGTTTCCGGTAACCAGCTGCTCGCTTACAGACAAAAACCTTGCTCTGGAGCTGAAAGGCAAAACCATGACCATTAACCCAGGTCCACGGAGAAAAATTGTAGTGAAAGTGGACTTTGGCGTGTGAGGAGGCCGAGACTCGTGCTGCCACACAGCTGGGTAGAAACGCGGCTTGCGGCAGAGCTGCAGGCGCGGGGGCGACCCGGCACTGCTCCCTCAGCCTTGCGACGGCACGGACTGCACCCGAGACCAGCCTAACACTTCGAGAGACGTTAGGCACTGGAACGGTATGGGCCTCCGTGATCCAAAATCCAAAAACTCGAAAACTATAGTAAATTATGAAATAAGTGCAAGGATGCTCACAAGTTTCTGCTTTTCCCCATGACAAGTTCGGGTGCTTTTTCTGCTTTTCCCCATGACAAGTTGGGTGCTTTTTTGGACCAATTAACAAATACTAAAATATCTGAATTTTTGCCCTTGATTTTTTTCTCTGTCATATAGTACATTTATTGTTACTATAAAAGTAATGTCACAATGCTAAAGGGAAAAATATAAAATAATGGTTTTGGGGTTTTTTTTTGTGAGACAGAGTCTCACTCTGTTGCCTGGGCTAGAGTGCTGTGGCGTCAGCCTTGCTCACAGCAATCTCCAACTCCTGGGCTCAAGCGATCCTCCTGCCTCAGCCTCCCAAGTAGCTGGGACTACAGGCATGCACCACCATGCCCAGCTAATCTTTTCTATATATATTTTTAGCTGTCCAAGTAATTTCTTTCTGTTTTTAGTAGAGACGGGGTCTCACTCTTGCTCAGGCTGGTCTCGAACTCCTGAGCTCAAACGATCCATCCACCTCAGCCTCCCCAAAATAATGTTTATAATACAATACTAACATAGCTATTTTAATTTTTATATATCTTCCGTGCTTTGCCAACTTTGAGACATTGTTTTAATCACAGCATATGTTGGCAGTTTTTTAATCAAACATTTTCCCATGTTATTATATAGTCTTTTTAATTATCATTTGTATTCTATAAGTTTGAGGATTTGCCCAAGTATGTTCCAGACAGGTTAGGCAGTCAGTTTCCAGGCTGGCTGTGGTGGTGATGGTGGCGATGATTACAGACCATGTTTCTGTGGAGTTCAAAAATTCTTTATAGTTATGTCTTTGGAATGGGATTATCAAGGCAAAGATTCTTGCTGTGAAATTTTCTTTCTTTTTCAACCTATGTTAGGGGTTAATAAGTTTGGAAGCAAGTGGAAGTGAGAGACCAATGTGATGTGACGCTGGCAGGGTCTCCTTTGAATAGGAATGAAACTCCTGTCCCCAGCCCTCACCCCAGACTGCGTTCGGGCCCTGCCCACACACAAACCTGTCAGGTCTAAGGACTGGCACTGGTAGTCCAGCTGCAGGGAAGGATAAATCCACACAATTAAAGTGGTGCCGAATAAGACACTTGTTGGTATGCAGGTGTCAGAATCTTCAAAATCAGTTCTCCTTGATTTAAAAACTGTCTGTATTTGTTTTTGCTTTGTCTAAACACCCAGCCTGACTACACCCACGAACACTGGGCCACATGGAAACCGCTTCCTCCCAACAACCCTGTGAAGTAGGAATTAGTTCATGGATGAGGAAACTGACAACGAGTAACATGAATATGTATCTTATTAATTGGGATTTGGATAAAAATGAAAAAAATAAAAAGGAAAAAGGAAAACCCTTCAGGGAAGGGATGGAGGCAAATGTAGAATGTCGCACGTGGCCATGTCTAAGATTTCGGGCTCACTTGGTTCGGTCTCCTCACTTTACCAGTGAGGTAATGTGTCAGAGAGCAAAGGGGACTTGCCCACAGTCACACGCTGTAATAGAGCAGGAACTAGGACATGGGCCTCCGGCTGGGTTTATTTTCCCTCTGTTCTGATGGGTTTGTGACCTTCAGTTCAATGTGCAACTGACCTTTCTGCCAAGCCCGTTAAACCTGATTCCAATCCACTAGGGCAACTTAAGCAAAATGGAACTCTGCCCCAAGGACACGGATATGGGGTCTCTTTAGTGTTTTGGGGCTTTCTTTAGAAAGCCTGATCATTTCTCCTATACCCATGGTGCTAAAAGTTACGGGAATCTGGAGTCACGTTTATGAGTCTCATTTCTTTTTTTCTTTTTTCCGTGCATGCCTCTCAGTTTTTTGTTATTTTTTTTAATTTCAGCATATTACAGGGGTACAAATGTTTAGGTTACGTATATTGCCCTTGCCCCACCCAAGTCAGAGCTTCAAGCATGTCCATCCCCCAGAAGGTGCACACCATACCCATTGAGTGTGAATATACCCATCCCTTCCTCCTCCCTCACATCTGCCCGACACCCAATGAATGTTCTTACTATATGTGCACTTAAGTTTGATCAGTTAGAACCAATTTGATGGTGAGTATATGTGGTGCTTGTTTTCCCATTCTTGTGATACTTCACTTAGTAGAATGGGCTCCAGCTCTATCCAGGATAATACAAGAGGTGCTAGATCACCACTGATTTTTGTGGCTGAGTACAACTCCATGGTATACATATACCACATTTTATTAATCCACTCATGTATTGATGGGCACTTGGGTTGTTTCCACATCTTTGCAATTGTGAATTGTGCTGCTATAAACATTCTAGTGCAGATGTCTTTTTTTATAGAATGTCTTCTATTCTTTTGGGTAGATGCCCAGTAATGGGATTGCTGGATCAAATGGTAATTCTACTTGTATCTCTTTGACATATCTCCATGTTGCTTTCAACAGAGGTGGTACTAGTTTGCAGTCTCACCAGCAGTGTATGAGTGTTCCTATCTCTCCGCATCCACGCCAACATTTATTGTTTCAGGACTTTTTGATAAAGGCCATTCTCACTGGAGATAAGTGATATCTCATTGTGGTTTTGATTTGCATTTCCCTGATGATAAGAACTGGTGTGCATTTTTTCATATGTTCGTTAGCCATTAGTCTATCTTGTTTTGAAAAGTTTCTGTTCATGTCTTTTGCCCACTTTTTGATAGGGTTGTTTGATTTTTTTCTTGCTGATTTTCCTGAGTTCCATATAGATCTAATTATCAGCCCTTTATCAGATTTGTAACATGCAAATCTGTTTGCTGTTGTCTGTTTGCTCTTGTGATAGTTTCCTTGGCTGTGCAGAAGCTTTTTAATTTGATCAGGTCCCATTTATTTATTTTTGTTGTTGCTGTAATTGCCTTTGGGGTCTTCTTCATAAATTCTTTGCCTAGGCCAATGTCTATAAGAGTTTTTCCAACATTTTCTTCTAGAATTCTTATAGTTTCATGCCTTAGGTTTAATATGAGTCTCGTTTCTAAGAGTCGTAGGCCGGGGCACCCTGGAGAATGGCAGGTGACATCTTGGCTCTGAAGAGCCAACAGCTGTGGCACTGGCCACACATCCTCCATCCCCCAACCGTGGGACTGAACCATGGTAAGTAGGTACATTCCAGTGAGCTGGAGAAGGTTGTGGTTGAGTGATTCTCGTCACAAGGGGGCAGCATGTGTCCAAAAATTAATCTATTATGTAAGTGGCCCCAAGGATTCAACTGTGTATGGGGTCTGGTGACTGGCACATTGTTCTATTTAAGCAAGACTCAAACCAAAGTACATTGTGTTAAAAGCAATTTTATCTTAAACCCATTCATCCAGAAGTTCAAAGACACCAGTAAGTGCGGAGAATTGGCTAAGGACACATTAGAAGAACAGTACTGTGCCAAGTTCTCTGGGGACTGAGGATCTGGGTCCAAATCCCCATGTTACCAGTACCTGTGTGACCTTGGACAAGTAACTTAGCTTTTCTGTTCCTAAGTTTCCCATCTATAATATGGGCTTCATTAAACAGTGCTCCTTGGCAGGATTGGTTCCTACGTGAGAGCCCCTCCAAAATATTAACAGCATTGCCATTTTCCAACTGATAGCAAAGTCCAGTCTTTTAAGCCCAGAGATCCAAAACCACTTCCAAGGCTGAACACCTGTGGGATTAGAACTAACCACTGCCTACAGCCGAAACTGTCTTCACTTTTATTTTGTTAAGGAACCGAACCGCATGTCCAGGTGTACATGTCATATCCAGAAGCAAGGATTAGAAAAGCCAAAAGCTGGTTTGCATTTTGATTAGATCTCACAGATGGTAGAGTGTATTATCTGGCTTTCCACACTAAAATCATATGACTCAAGGTTATTTCTTTCTTTGATGTCGGCATGTGGTTCTGTTTCCAGCCTTCTTTTCACTCACTCATTAACATTGCTACCGTCCCCCCTGCCTGCAGCAAAAATGACTGGGAGCCCGGAGGAGGCAGAACAGAGCTGGAGGGGAGGGGGCGAGCGGGCTAATTCCTGGAGTCCTGACTTTCACCCACATTGCCATCCTCCTCCTGCCGTGTCCAGGGGCTGGCCTGGTGTGCCTGAGGCCATCAGCCGGCATCCTGGGCACACTGAAGTTTCATGGAGCCCGTGAGCTCGTCACCTGCTGAGCAGCTGTGGGTGACATCCCGGCTGCCCACCGCTGCTTTTGGATTTCCAACTGAATATTCACTAGGGGATGTGTAAGACTCTTTTTCTTCGGCTCAGACAATGCACTTACTGGTTTCCAACTCGTTTTCCCAGGAGGACCTGTGGGTCAACAAAACCATTCGCATCACCTAGTCCAGTGTTTCTCAGGATCGCCTCCCCCAGGAGACTCTTTAGACATTTTTCCCTGGCCCCCTCCCATCATGAAGTTTTAATATGACTGACACACTGTATTTCTGTTAATGTTCAACTGTGGCCCAATGGAAGGCCACAAACCATTGCGTATCTACGTTCCTATTTGTCTCCCAAGAACCTGTTCTTGCCTCTGTAGGGCTGACAAAGCCCCTGTTGAGAAAGCTCCAGTCAAGCCCTAGATCGTTCCTCTCGGCCTGGCCATCTCCAAGGACCCCTCTGTCGTCCTAAGAGCTGTTTACCTTTTACACATTAGTTATAAATTTAACATTCTCATTCTCTTTTCACTCTGTATCTGTTCTGAAGATAATTTTAACCTGTGTGCAAACATTTTGCTTATGTTATAAAAAGAAATGCTATTTGTGGAAGGGGAACAACCCCTCCTGACAGGACAGTGGCTGTCTGAAGCCCTCGGGCCCCGCCACTGCAGAGATGCATTTCCGTCAGGCACCCCAACTACCGCCACCAGGCTTTTGGGCAGAACTGGAGGGCAACTTTGCCTTTGCTGTTGTCCCACTTCCCTTTCTCACTTCCTGGTCCCCTCTCCGCCACCCTCCTTGTACCCCATCCAAGAGACCCAGGGAATGCCCAGAATTCCCCTTTTGAAATAGAACCCGGGCCTCTGCCCACCCAGGCTGCCTACCTCCCCCATCAGCCTTCCCCGCGAGCCCAGCCAGGTATTAGGACATTACACCCATTCAAGTAATTCAGGATAAAATGCAGCTGACTCACGGGAGTGCCCCTGTTGGATAGTTGACACATCAGAAGAGGAGCTGGTGGATCCAAACACTCCAATTAGGCACATAAATGCGGGGAAACTGTAAGTCACATTAACCTTCAGGTCCCCTCAATCCTCTTCCCCCAAATCCTAGAACCATTCCAGACCTTGGTTGGCATTTCCAAAAAGGTTTGATCCCTGCAACGCCTTACGCAGAACTGAAAGTCCATCTACCCATCTATCCAGCCACCTAGCCGATCATTTCACAAACATATACTTTATTCCAGGCACTGCTAGGAATACCGTGGTTAATGTCCTGTCTGAGACTTTTCACCCTGCAATTTAGCTAGACTGTTACTGTTTCGTGGATGCTGGCCCAAGACACGAGCCTCTGGGATCAGAAGCACAGGACTTCATTGTTCACAGAACAGCAGCTTGCACCAGCTTCTGTGCCCTCAGCCCCACAGGGACAGTGTGTTGACACCCAGGTGGACGCTACATATACAGTGGCTTTGCAGTTCAGCTGAAGAACACTGAGCTCGGGGAGCCTGATGTTTTATAGCAAGCAGTAACAGGTCTGCTTTCTACACTGGAGGGAGACATTTCTTTATCCCTTAGGCTGTCTGCCGACAAACAGCCTGGGTAGAGTGGTCAGGGCCTAGCACTGTTCACATACCCAGCAAGAATGTGCAAGGGTGCTCAGGATTTGTGGCAGATTGCCTCTCTCACTAGCGAATTAAAAACACACAGGGACCCTGCCCTGGCGGCACTTACAGTCTGGCGGGGAAGATGGATATGTCTGTTCAAATCATCAGGTGGATAAATGTCAGACTGGAACCATGATGAGTGCTCGAGGAGAGGCACAAGGGCTTTGAGGGCCTATCGTAAGGCGCACTGATCTCCGTGGGAATCAAGGACACGCTTTGAGGGGAGGGAGGGGAGAAGGTGAGTAGGTGAAACAGCATGGGCAGAGGCGCTGGGGCTGCCAGGAGCCTGGAGCACAGTATCGGTGGGGCTGGGACCTCTGAGGCAGGGCCCGCTCCAAGACAGGCCAGTGTTTCTTAAACTGGTTGCTGGGACCTGCTGGGATGTTGTGAAAGCAATTTGGCACATGCCCAATCTCTACTTTTAAAACAGACAAAACAGAACAGGATATCAGAGTCTACCAGACAGGAGCAGTGAGAAGCAGGTGAGAGAATGGGTTTGGATCCAGACTGCCGCTTATTAACTCTACCACCTCAGACAAGTTATTGAACTCTGTGCCCTAGTGGCCTGAGGTTTAAAGTGGTCACAGGAACATGCCTTGTGGGTTCTTCCTAGGATTTGATGAGTTACTATATGTAGCACACTAAGAACAGTGTATGGCAAACACTAACTGTCATATGAGTATTTGTTAATAAAGGATAAATATTACTTTATGATACTTTTTTATATAAAATACACTGAGTCGCAATATAAACTGTTTCTTACTGTTAGTAAAGGTCAAAAAAGTGTAAGGATTTTGGTCTTTAAGAGTAATGGGAAGCCACGGGAAGATTTCAGCGGAGGAGCTGAAATGTGCCATCAGGTTCACATTTGGACAAGGCTGCTCTGGCTGTGGTTTGGAGGATGGGTTGAGGGGGCCACGGAGCAACCGGTGGGATGCTCTTCCAGAAAGAAGTTGAGGCAGAGGTGATGGTGGCTCACAGGCAGGACTGGGAAATGGCCGCAGGGGACCCATGGACGCTGCCATCTAATGCAGAGGTCCTAAGAGCTGCTTTGAGCGTGTTGTGGCCGGGCCTTCAATCAGTGGAGAAAGTCTTGTGCTGGCATCCGAATCCACCTGCAACATCAGTGCCCATGTTGGCTAAGACTTTTCCAGTTGTAAATAACAGAATCCTTCTCTATCCTTCTCTGGGGATCTTAAGCAAGAGAGGGAATTTACAGGATGAATCCACTGGGGACTAGCAGACCAGTGTGGAAAATGGGCAGCAAGCAAGACAGTTCTGGAAGGCGAAGAAAGGAAGCAGGATCAGTGTGGCCAGGACTCCACTGATATACTCATTACTGACTTCTAACAGCACCTTCTTGGTTTCACTCTGTCAATATCCAAATGCTGCGCGGACACATCCAATTGATCAAGGTCAGGTTGCAGGCAATGCCTCGGCTGCCAGGAGACACAGAGGAAGGATACAGAGGGAAGACAAAGCCCCTCTGTCTTTCAGAGTGGGAATCGGGGCACTGCCACCCACCAAGACCACTCACAACGGGAGCTTTTCCCAGCATAGGAAAGGGCACTGGATTCTGAACCACCACAGTGTAACAGGTATCTGCTATAATTCCTAACATTAATAGAAGATGGAAGACTTGCCTTATGAGCAGCATCTTGGAGCAGAGAGACGGTGAGGGTGGAGACAGTCCTGGACTGAGAACAGTCCCCTTCCCTATCTTCTCGGCACCACCTCAGCACCCCTCATCCTAGGGAGCGTGAAGAGCTTTCTACAACGGACTGAGACCGCAGTTCTCAACACGCTGGCAAAAGGCACTGATTTGCTTTAGAAAGATAAATATGACATCCAAGTACAATGGGACAAAGTCATGCCTCATTTTATTAATACTTGCATTAGGGTGTTGTTCAAGGTGGACAGAAGTGGATAAACTGGAGAGAGAATCAGGAGGCAAATCGACAGGAACGGGTGAAGGACTGACGGGGAGAGTGGGTGGCACACGGGGCCTGGGAGGGCCCACTGGCGCTTGGATCGTGCAGCATTCTCCGAGCACACTGGAAAAGGCCTGGAGGGCAGGGCGAGTGAGGAGGAGGCAGAGCTTCAGTTTTGAATGTATTGAGCTTGAGGAGCCTCTGAGATACACAGCAGAGGTATGCAGGGCCGGGACCCCACGCTAGGAGAGGCCTGGGAGGGAGATGTAAATTTGGGATTCTACAGGACGTGGATGGTACTGAAGCCATGGTCATCACAGGTGGGCGACCCAGGGAGGGAGCAGAGGGAGAAAAGGCCAAGGACTGAGTCTTGAGGAACTTTGTCACTTAAAGGCAAGGTAAAGGAGGATGAGCCTTCAAAGGAAACGAAGAAGAGGCCAGAAAGGTTGAAGGAAAACCGGCAGGACGGTGTGGGGTGTTGAAGGAGTCGGCAGCAAACAAGAAAGTTTCAGCAAGAGCACTGACTGCACGGTCAACACAGCTGAATGTTTTTGTCCGGTCAAAGTAAGGTTAGTCCTGAAAAATGCCCATGGATTTAGCGATGTGCAGGTCATGGGTGACCCTAAGAAGAGCTGTTCTGGTAAATTAATGGCAGGGAGGTAAGACTGGAAAGGATTGAGAAGTAACTGGAAGATGAGGAAATCTTCCAGGAAATGTGTGAAGGAGACAAGACGAGACAGGAGCTCAGAGGGGATATGGAGTCTTGAGTCTGAGGAGAATTAATTCATCTGGCCAAGGTGAGAGGGAGCTAAACGCTGACAGGAAGGATGTCAGAGGAGGGAGGATGAGCACAGCAGAGAGAGGCAGAGTGTGAGGCTCCCGAGAAGCGGGGCTGGGACGAGACCCACCGCGCAGGTGAGGGACTGGGCTTCCCCTCCCTGTCACAGTAAGGAAGGAGACAGGCGCAGTCGGGTGGGGCTGTGAGGTCACCAGAAGTATACTGATGCCACTAGCGACCTGCAGGGTTAATGAAGACGTTACTCTTAAGTAATAATCTCTTCAGGGAGAAACAGGGAAGTAACAACAGTCGTGTAGAATACATTTCTTGGGGACACCAAGAGCTTATAACCACAGCAAACTTCTATTGAAGGCACACAATATACCAGACCCTCTCCTAGTCACAGGTACATATTCATTTTGTCCCCACTCCTCACAATAACCCTAGGCGGTTGAAGAAACTGAGCTACCGAGAATTTAAAGTAACTGGCCCAAGGTCACAGAGTAAGTAGGATGACAGATATTTGAATGCAGGCTGTCTGGCTCCGGAGTTTGCATGTTTAACCACCTGTGTTTTGCTGCTGCCATTAATTAAGTACATAATAAAGGAGATAATTCATAGATAAGAAGAGATAAGAGGCCCCGCAAGGAGGAGATTTGGGAGACAGTTCAGGAGAGCTGGAAGTGAAGGAGAAAAGAAGAAGGGAAAGAAAAACGGGCAAAGTATTTCTGTCCTCTCTCCAAATTTGTATTATGAAAAATTCCAAACCTACAGAAAACTTGAACTAATACAATGAACATTCATTTCCTACACATGGTATTAACAGCTATTAACATTTTACCGTATTTGTCTTTTGCATTATACTGTCATGTATTTTTTGCTGCAGCATTTGAAAGTAAGTCATACACATTATGAAACTCTAACTCTTAATATTTTTGCATGCATATCCTAGGAATAAAGGCAATCTCTTACAAAACCTAAATTTACATAAATTTATATAAATATTTTATTCTCATACATAGGTCTGAAGAGTAATTTAAAAAGGAACTTAATATGACTCTTTAAAAAATATAACCTGGGCTAGATTCTTATCTAGGGGCCCTAGATATTTTATCTCACTTAATCCTCACAACCCTGTGAGGAAGCTTGTGGGAATTACCCTCATTTACAGAGGAGGAACCTGGGGCATTGAGCAATTGCATTGTGTGAGGTCATATAACTCATAAGCTAAAGCCATAGGATTTGAACCTGGGCATTCTGGTTCCAGAACTCAGGCCTCTAACCACTATACCGCGTCTCAAGTCATCTTCATCACGGAGGTTAAGCATTCTAGAGAGCTTTGTCCTGAGCAATGGAAGAAAGCATTCTGCTCTTGCCTGTGATTCAGTGTGGCATAATAAAGGAAAAGCTAAAGGAAAGTGAGAAAGCACTGAATTTAATACCTTAATCATTCACTTATTTATAAATTACTCCAAATAAGGGTAAATAAAAGTCTAACTCTTTAAAGAGTTGCTTTAGTTATAGTATGGATTTGGTTATGGATAGCGCCTTGAGAAGTTGGTTCCATTAAACCTCAGGCAAAGTGGGCATCTTAGTTTGGCCCGTAAGTTGAAACATCACTATGTATCAGATCTCAAACAATAGATTCAGTGGTTTAAGGAAATGAATAAGGTTCCTGCCTTCCCTCCTTCTCTCCTTCCTCTCTCCCTCTCTTCCTTTCTTTTCTGAGACAAGGACTTACTCTGTCGCCCAGGATAGAGTGCAGTGGTGTCATCATACCTCACAGCAACATCGAACTCCTGGGCTCAAGCGATCCTCCTGCCTCAGCCTCCCCGAATATCTGGGACTACAGGTGCGTGCCACCACACCTGGCTAATTTTTCTATTTTTTGTAGAAACAGGATCTTGCTCTTGCTCAGGCTGGTCTTAAACTCCTGGGCTCAAGCGATCCTCCCTCCTCAGCCTCCCAAAGTGCTAGGATTATAGGCGTGAACCACTGCGCCTGGCCAAGGTTCATTTCTTTAAATGCCAATTCTACTAATCTAAATTTATGATGTATTGGTAAATATTTTATTCTCATATATATGCCTGAAAAGCAATTAAAAATTAGTATCAGTAAGATTTTTACTATACCCAACACTGATACTGGAACTTGATTCAGGGGTTATTCAAAACAGACTCATAGCTGCACTGTATTATCAGGTATGTGACTAAGATGTATATATGAGAATGATTTGCCTAATTTGTACATTAGCACTGTAACATGTATGGTAGATTGTTGCAGTAAACGGTCTCCAATAAATCACGTTTCCCTCTACCCATGTGACTTACACTGGTAATGGTACATTGGCAAACATCGTGCAAGCAGGAACTTGAAAAGTACTTGCAGATTGAAGCTTACGCGCTCTGGCTGCTGGGAACTCTTGTACCACCAATGTGAATCATCTCAGCCAAGCCTGCTAAAGGCACAGGGTCCAGCCAGCAGCCAGCAGCCAGCAGCCAGCACCTATCTCTAGACGTGTGAGTAAGGCAATGCTAGACCAATTAGCCCCCAGCTGACCCACCTGCTGCTTGTAGCTGCATGAACAAGTATAGGCAAAGGCCCAAATTTCTGACCCAAGGAATCAGAGTGAATTAAGACTGGTTTTAAGCTACTAAATTTTGGAAGTAGTTTGTTACCT